>CAIGRB010055080.1:70803-101600 GCA_903798255.1 Fraxinus quadrangulata
GAAGCTAAACAACAAAAGCACAAGCTGTTGCATTTAATTTAGTTGAACATACTTCCTAAGATTCAACAATCACCAAAGCAGCAAATGATCAAACCCTAGTTGTTTCACAAATTAAAGAAATCAAAAAAATTACGGATTTGATATTTAACTTAGCGGTAGATTATAACGAATAACAAACTAGTAGGCCACCTAAAAATTAAACATAACATCATGGAAATAAGTGCAGAAGAATATTCAATACTAAAAAATATGAATTACACTAAGAAAAACAATTTAGATATGACAATATGTAGTTCCGAGGCTTTAATCTCATTTGACCAAGTGTGAAAGTTTAGTTATAATTCATGAATCTATGAGAAAAATAATGAAGAATGAAGTTTGGAGGCGTTCTGTCCGTTCTAGGGTTGCAAATCACGTATTTATAGTTGTTTCCATAGGTGGTTGACTTAAATTTAGAAATCAGAATTTTCGTATCGGGAAATACCTATGCGACCGCATAATAGTAAGTCATGTGGTCGCATAGAACAATGAAACTGGGCTCTAAAAATCTCCGAAGGTGCTCATGCGATAGCAAGGAAGATTACACTATGTGACTTCATAGTTTTGCCAGATTTTCACCGAACAGCCTTCAGTATTTTCATCATATCTTTCTCTCCCGATATCTTATTAAGGCGATTCAAGACACATTGGAAAGATAACTCAAAGGGACACAAATCTTCTAGAAATACAATTTTTCCAATTCGAACGTTTCCTATGTCAAAAATGGGTCTCAAACTGAGACTTAAAATTCGAAGCATAACATTTTCGGTTAGGAGTTGATATGTGATTATACTTTGATCGTATTTCATCCATTTGACTTTTTTCTTCATCCGATTGACCTATAACACTCTTAAATCTTTATCGTGAGGTTTCACATGACTTTTGAGTATTTACATTTCAGTCCCCAAACTTTGTTTTATTTCATTTTGGTCCTTATTCGCTTATTTCTTCCAAATTACGCCATATCCATAGAATTGCCACTGCCACCTAAATCAAAATATTAACTTAATGAGTACATTTTGGTATTGATTAATCATACGAGCACATAAAATAAGGAGGGAAAAATATCATTTTACATTACTACCAAAGAGCCGTTGTGGCTCATAATGGGCTGAAACGGATGCTAATGGATAATGGTAGCTCCATCAACATCCTCTTTGGAGCCATTTTTTACGATCAGAGTCGATCATGAATTAACTCTCATCACCACACCCTTGTATGGCTTAACCGGCGATAGCAACATCCCAAGGGAGAATTTAACTCTTGCGGTGGAAATGGGAGAACCACCCTAGATAGGTCTAAATTTCATGGAATTTTTTGTAGTGGATAACAGGTCAGCTTACCATGGGGTGCTAGTTAGATCCGTCCTAAAAGATTTATAGGACGTCACTTTCATTCACTACCTGTGCATAAAATTTCCCACTGAACGTGGGATCCCCACAATTAGGGGTGACCAAAGAGAAGAAAGGTTGAACCCAGGGATGTCAATGGATGTTGATATGGTAGAT
Organism: Fraxinus quadrangulata; assembly: GCA_903798255.1. Taxonomy (NCBI): domain Eukaryota; kingdom Viridiplantae; phylum Streptophyta; class Magnoliopsida; order Lamiales; family Oleaceae; genus Fraxinus; species Fraxinus quadrangulata. Next base: position 72,351 of record CAIGRB010055080.1, read on the forward strand.
ACCCCAGGAGGACAAAATCCTGGACAGGAAGACGTCGAGATGAAGGATGCCCTCAAGCATATGACCATGCTTGATGAATCGGACCCCGTGTCATCGAGTCCGAATCCCAAACAGCCCCAGTAAAGGAGATAGAAAGTTTCCCAGTGGACCTTCAAGACCACAACAAGGCATTGCAGGTGGGAAAAGGCCTGCCACCGAAAGCTCAAGGAATTTTTGTGCAAAGATGATGATGTCTTTGCATAAAGGCACGATGACATGGTAAGCATTGACCCCAAGGTCAGTTGCCACTACCTGAAAATTGATCCCACAGTTACTCCGCATAGACAAAAAGGGCCCTCAACCCGGAAAGATATGAGGTCCTAAAGGAAAAAGTACAAAAGCTAATAAATAATGGCTTCATCAGGGAGGCTATTACTCAAAATGGGTATCATACCCAATTTTAGTAATAAAACATAATGGTAAATGGAGGGTTTACAATCGATTTTTCCAAACTCAACCAAGCTCGTTCTAACGATAGTTTTCCTCTTTCAAGGATAGACTAACTTGTGGAGTCCACCACTAGGCACAAACTTTTGAGCTTCATAGATGCCTACCCAGGCTATAATCAAATCCCTATGCTCCCAGCAGATGAGGAAAACACCTCTTTCATCACTAATAGGGACCTTTATTATTAAAAGATGATGCCCTTTTGGTTGAAAAATGTTGGGGCCACTTATTAGAGATTTGTTAACAAAATGTTTGCCAACCTCAATGGCAAAACAATGGAGTTCTACATGAATGATATGCTTGTGAAGAGCTTAAAGCCAAATGACCATGAAATGCACTTGGATGAAATTTTCCAAATTTTACGGAGGTACGAGATGAGGTTGATCCTCCTTAAATGTGCGTTCGGTGTTGGCTTCGGCAAATTCCTAGGATACATGGTCAACCCTGGGGTACAGAGGGTAATCCATAAAAAATCCGAGCCTTGGACGATATGAAGTCTCATAAAAAATCAAAGGAGGTGCAAAGTCTAACAGGACATGTGGCGACTCTAAGCTGTTTCATCTCCAAGGCTACTGACAAAAGCTTTTTTTTTTTTTAAATCTTAAAAAGGGGCAAAAAATTTCAATAGACAGAGGAGTGTGAAGAGGCCTTCCCGGAGCTGAAAAAGTTCATAGGGCAAATGCCTTCCTCTCAAAGCCCAAATCTGGAGAGGCCTTGCAACTCTATTTGGCCACCTCCAATTAAGCCATTAGTAAGTAAGACACTTTTGGCGATCAAAACTCGCTATCCTTATATGGAGAAGTTAGCTCTAGCCTTGATCACCGCTTCCAAAAAATTGAGGCCATACTTCCAAGCACATACAATACTTGTGTTAACCAACTTCCCACTCGAACAAGTGCTTCAGGTTTCGAAAAGGTTGGTAAAATGGGCAGTTGAGCTCAGTGAGTTTGATATCGCTTTCAAATTAAAAACTTTTATCCAAATCCAGGCCCTCGAGGACTTTGTGGCGGAATTTGCCAACGTTCCAAGGATGGAGGAAATAAGGAGCCCGTAGAACCTCCCTCGTGGAACTTGTTCGTGGATGGTTCATTTGGAAAATAGGCTTAAGAGCGGGTGTGGTCCTAGTTATCCCCGAGGGACATAAGTTGAACTGCATAGTGAGATTAGGATTTAAGGCTACAAACAATGTAGTTGAATAAGGTAATACTAGTCGGCCTAAGGTTGGCTCATTAACAGTGACTCATAGTTAATAGTCAGTTAGGTTAATGGCAACTTCACAGCCACAAGCTGTTTATCGATTATTACTTAGGAAATGTAGCAGAAGGAATTGAAGGACTAGTTTCTCCCTTGCATTAATGCTTGGGTTGCAAGGGAATCTCTCAAAAGTTAAGACAGTCAAGTAGTGTTAGGAAATACGTGAAAGAATTCAGTAGTCTTATGCTGGATATCCAAAATATGCTCGAGGAGGATAAGCTTTTTAACTTTATGTCGGGATTACAAAGTTGGGCATAGGCGAAATTGGGGAGGCAGGGAGTAAATGATCTTTTTTCAGCAATAGCTGCAACGGATTGTCTTGTTGACTACAAGATGGGCAATAACTTTTCTGTTAAGATGAAGAGCAATGAAAAGAAGGCTAACACATCGAAAGATTGGAAGAAATGGAATAAGAAGAAAAAATTTAAGGCCCCTTAAATCAAAAGATGGTTATCAGTCCCAACTTAATTCAAAGAGTTTCAGTGGCTACTTCATTTTCAATGGTCGCCATCATGCGAAGGACTGTCCAAAGATGGAGAAATTGAATGCCTTAAGGTTGGAAGGTGATGATGATAACTCGGAGGATGGCCCATCTAGAGTTAATCTGTTACAACTCGTAAAAGTCATCACTACACTGTAGTGTGGCTTGATGTACATTCGGGTTACTTTTGGCGATCAAAACTCGCTATCCTTATATGGACAAGGGTGCTATCAAAAACTTTGTAAGTTCGAGGATAGTTGAAAAGCTGGGTTTAAGCATGACTCAAGTAATTAGGAAAATTAAAGTCGTGAATTATGCAGCACAGCTTGTGAAGGGAACTGCTGAAATCACCCTTTGTGTAGGCGAATGGGAGGGAAAGTACAATTTGATGAATTTTCCCTTAGATAATTTTGATTTGATCCTTGGAATCGAATTCTTTGTCAAGGGAAAGGCTTCTGTGGTACAACATATGAAGGAGTTATACGTTGCAAATGAAGGGAGTCCTTGTTTTGTGCCAGTGAGATATCTTGACAAGAATAAGAAAAAACAGATTTAGGATAATATGCAATCTGTGAAACAACTTAAAGCGGGTCTGAGGAAAGGGAGATGACTTTTGTTGCAGCCTTGGTAGAAATTAAAAATGATCAGGTTGTGGAGGTACCTGATCAGGTTGCAAGTATCTTGGATGAGTTCGTTGATGTGATGTCCCCAGAACTTCCAAGAACTTTCCCACTTCGTTGTGCTGTTGATCATAAAATTGAACTCGAACCAGGTGCGAAGGCTCCTGCATAGGTCCCATATTGAATGGCTCTGTCTGAGTGGCGGAGTTGAGGAGGGAGCTTGATGATTTACTTGATGCGGGTTTCATTCAACCTTCAAAAGTTACTAAGGTGCCCCAGTTTTATTTCAGAAAAAGCATGACGATTCCATGAAGATGTGTGTGGATTATCATGCGTTGAATAAGGTGACGGTGAAGAATAAATATCTGGTGCCTAATGTTACTGATTTATTTGATCTATTGGCAAAGGCTAATTCTTTACCAAGCTGGATTTGCGATCGGGCTATTGGCAAGTAAGAATAGCTGAAGGGGATGAATCGAAGACTGCCTGTGTGACTATGTATGGTTCTTTTGAATTTTTGGATATGCCCTTTGGTCTTACGAATGCACTTGGTACTTTTTGCAATTTGATGAATGATGTATTGTACGAGTTTTTGGATAATTTTGTGGTGGTATACTTGGATGATATTGTGATATATAGTAGGTCACTTGGTGATCATGTTGTCCACTTGAGAAATGTGTTCTCACGATTTAGAGAACATCAATTATATATCAAGAAGGAGAAATGCGAATTTTGCCATTCAGAGGTGATGTTTTTGGGACATTGGGTGGTCAAGGAAAAATCAAAATGGATGGAAAGAAGGTGAAGGCTATCATGGAGTGGCCAAGTCTATCCAAGGTTGTTGAATTACGTTATTTCTTTGGATTAACGAACTACTATCGGTGTTTCATACAAAGCTACTCCAAGAAAGTAAACACTTAACGGATTTACTGAAAAATGATCAGAAATGTGAATGGACGGATGAGTGCTAACAAGCTTTTGAGAAGTCAAAATAAGCTGTTTCGACTTAACCGACGTTGCAGTTGCCTAATTTTGAGAAGCCGCTTGAGGTACACACTGATACATCTGACCGTGCCATTGGAGGTGTATTAGTACAAGAAAGCCATCTGATTACTTATGAAATTCGAAAATTGAAAGAGGTGGAACAACGGTATTCAACTCATGAAAAAGAGATGACTACGGTTGTTCATTGTCTTGAAACTTGGAGCATTATTTGATAGGAGTGAAATTCAATGTTCTAACGGATAATGTAGCCAACACATATTTCAGGTCCCAAAAGAAGTTGTCAGCAAAACAAGCTAGATGGCAAGAGTTTTTGGGCGAGTTTGATTTTGTGTGGGTTCATAAACCAGACAAGCAAAATCAAGTTTCTGATGCACTCAGTTGGAAATTCATGGAAGCTTATGTATCGACTTTGATGATAGTTGAATCTGATTTTCTCGACAGAATCAAACATTGGCTGAAAATGATGTTGTTTATGCCAAGTTCTTGCAAGAAATTAAAGATGGCTTGGTAAGACAGTATTGGATTGAAGACGGTTTGATTTGTGCCAAAGGCAGCAGATTGTATGTGCCTTCAGGTGGGGGATTGAGGCATGTACTGTTGAAGGAAATTCATGATCCACAATAGGCAGGCCATTCGAGCATTGAAAGGATGTTAGCTTTGCTCTCGAAATCGTATTACTGGCCAAAGATAGGTGACGAGGTATAGGCATATGTGAAATCTTGTTTGGTATGCCAGCAGGATAAAACAGAAAGGAAGAAAGAGTCACGTTTGCTCCAGCCTTTGCCAGTTCCAGAACGGCCCTAACAGTTGATTTCTTTGGATTTCATTTCAAGTTTCCCGAATGTTGATGGGTTTAAGTTCATTATCATGGTGGTGGACAGGTTTTCAAAATATTCAGTTTTTATTCCAGCTCCACATGAGTGTACAGCGGACGTTGCTGCTGGATTTTTTTCAAAAATGTTGTGAAATACTTTGGAATACCCAAGGATATTGTGAGTCATCGGGATTCTCGATTTACAAGCAAATTTTGGATCATGTTGTTTAACATGATGGGGCTTGAATTGAAGTTTTCAACAGCAAATCATTTGCAGACTGATGGTCAGACGGAAAGGATAAATACATTTCTGGGAGAATATCTCCGATATTATGTTATAGTAAGTCAAAAAAATTGGGTTGCCTTGCTTGATACAGTTTAGTTTTGCTACAATCTACATCAATCATGTGCTACGGGTATGTGTCCGACAGAATTAAATATGCGGCATATGCCCAAGACGCTTCTTGAGATTGTAAAACAAGGGGGACGCAGTATGTGTTCAGCTACTTTTTGATTTGCACAAGATAAACAGGAGATGATTGAGCAAGCTAAGGATAGCCTTGAGAAGGTTGCCCCCCAATGAATGAAAAAGTATGCTGATCAGAACACGAGAGATGTGGAGTTTCAGGTTGGGGATAAGGTGATGTTGAAATTAACTACACAGATTTGGAAGAAGATTAGAAGCAAGACCGTACATCGTGGGATGGTTCAGAAGTATGACGATCCCGTCGAAGTAATCAAACATGTAGGGAAGGTAACATATCGGCTGAAGCTACCTGATCGTTTGAAGGTTCATCCTACTTTCTACGTGAGTTATTTGAAACCCTTTAATGAAAGTTTGGTAGAAGAAGATCGATTGCAGGCCAAAATGGCTCTTCATATGATCAGAAAACAGTATGATAAGGAGGTGGCAAAGATTCTGAGTCATCGAACAATGGGGACGAGTAAGAAAAACAAAAGAATGGACTATCTTGTCTTGTGGAAGGGTAGTGACGGGATTGATGAAACCTATGAAGGGGATGTCGATATGTGGCTTTGAGGTTCAGGTGAATAAGTATATTGATTCTCTTCCGATGAGGACGTCGAACTCTTTCGGTGAGGAAGGTTTGCCAGCCTCTTAAAGGTTGACATGCGCAATGGCATGGGCACGCCTTGCCCTCATGTCGGGATTTTGTAAACATGTGTGTTGATGGTGCACACTTCAGATTTCGGAGTAAGAAAAATGTGGATTTCAATTTGTGGGCGTGATGCTTCAATTTGGCCAGTGTCAAAGTGTTGCGGATTGGCAGAAATTGGCAAGACTTGGATGGATCCAAGTTGTTGTTCAGCGTGCTCTAGTCCACAAATTCGGGTGTCCAAATCAAGAACATGTTTGACACATGTGTTGGGCAGTTTTCGTAGTCTATACAGGTGAAAAGTATGGGCAGTTGCTGAGAAATGTAGTGGGAGGCAGTTTTAGTTATAGTGGGTAGGTTTACCCCTTTGGTAGTTAAGGGTGTTAACTGCATACTGATTTTTGCTCTATATATTCAAAGGTTTGGATTGATGAGAGAGAGATAGGGTGTGGTGTTCTTTCAATGTTCTTTCATGTTGTGTACGAATGTTGAATGTCCTGCCCAGATTTCAATTGAAAAGGTGTTGTTTGCATTTTTATGGAATGTTCTTGTATTATTGTGAAGTAATAAACAAGTTAGGTGTTTCCCAAAAATTTTGTGTTCTTTTATATTGCTGCATTTATCTTTCTTCGTGTGCATTGTGCAAATTTGTGGTTGACTGAGTGGAATCTCAATGCCATCATAAACAAAATTTTGGCGAAGTATTTTATCAAGAATTTGTCCCTGTAATATTAAGAAAGGAAGGAGGCTCCTCACCATGGGGTTTTCAAAGCATTTTTTAGACAAATTCTTCGGATTTGCCAAATAGCAAATAGAGGAAATGGTGGTAGATGGCCAATTGACCCGGCCACTTTTTCATAATGGCATTTGATCAAATTTAAGTAAAACTTTTTTAAAAAATGACGATACCCATTTTACTTCCATTTTGAATGTTGAGAATTTGAAAATCTTACCATTTCTTGTTCTTCAATGTCTATTCATCTTCTTCATCTTCGTTGCCATCCTTCAAGGTTTTTTCATTTATCTCCATCTCCATATTCAAGGTTTTTCCATTTTTTTGCTTATAATATTGATGGATAATGTATTTTTAGCTTTAATATTCAAAGATTTAAAAAAACGAATTCTTTTATTGTGTTAAAAATCCAAATTTGTGAAGAAATCACAACAAATCTGTTATATGTTTACGAGGTTTAGGGGTCCGGATGGTCTGGGATCTGGGTGGTCCATAGTCCTAGTGGTTCGAGGGTTTGGGGTTTGGACAATGTGGGCACAATTTAATCGACGCCAAATTTTGAGTTTTTGGTTATGGATTTAATAATGATAAAAATATAAAACAATATTCACATTACCAAAAAATGACATAGTTTATAAATTACATTTGTTCCTTGCGAGTTTTTATATTTTGATGTCGTTGCACAATAACTTCATTATCAATCTTAAAAAATATATCTTTCTCTAAATAAATAATTACGCTATCATTCGTCCACTGATCACACATCTGATTATGCAATCTATCATTTACAATGCTCATTGCAGAAAATACTCTCTCCACGGTAGCGATAATAACTGGTAGAATTAATGCTAAAGTCAAAAACTTGTAAAGCAATGGATATTTTTAAAGTCAAAAATCTACTGGATAAAGTTCAACAAGTTGAATCGTGTCTTTCTTGTCAAAAGAAGAAAATGAAAATTGTGGACAGAAACAAGCTACATAAATGAATAACTCTGTATTTACCTCCAAAAAACGATCATTTAATTCTTAAAGTTGTAAGTCGATGACAAAGTAGAACTAATTTACATGGTAGTGCTATACATTTGTAATTTTTAGAGGATTACACAGTAGGGCATCACGATTGCAAGTCTAAAAACTGTAATTCACAAAATTGATAATTGATAAATAATACATGATTTTAAATTTGCAACTTGTGTCTAACCTTAGCACAACATCTAACTAAGTTCACCTAGGGGTAACATCCAATTAACTCCAGGCTTTAGCAGCTTCAGAGTTCTGCCTGCAAATGAATTTAATAAGAATCAGAAAATTGATACATGATTTTAAATCAAATACAAGACTCGAGAAAAGATTAATAGGTCATCTGACTTATTTTGATTTTAGGTTCAAATCAAATAAAAATAATATTATAAAAAGAAAAGAGAGTCGAGAAGGCTTTGGGCTTCACCTTTTTTCTTCTGTCAACTACGGACTGTCGAATCATTGATCAAATCGACTTCTTCTTCCATAGTCAACAGTGTCAAGGACCGCAACTTTACTTAAACCCCTAGACCCAATCGCGACTACAGTTTCCTCAACTTCGACCGCACATTGTAAATATTAGTCTAGTTTGAGTTGTAATTTCCTTTCTATTGTAATAGTTATTTCAATTGTAAAATAACTCTGATATTGGTAAACGTTTAATATGATTCCTCGTCATTTAAACGTCTACTCCTATCACTTAGATTTTTTGTTCCGAATGCTATTATAGAGGGTATTAGTCTTTCAAACATCTTTTAAATTTTCTAGTGTTAGCCCCTTGCATTAGCCATTAAAATTTCCTACTTTCATCACTTATAATTTTAAGCTTTCAAACAATCAATGATCAGTTTATCTTCCAAATAGGAGAGGCTGAGTGAGAAACTGCGGCAAGCTACGAATGTGTCCCTCTACAGTATTGCCTAGTAAAAACTGAGCTCAAAGAGAACTCTGAGAACGGAACATCCACATAACTTCAATGAAAATATGTTCACCGTATCCTCTAATCGTCTAAAACCCAGACCTCCCTCATCAGTAGGAAGGCAAATTGCCTTCCAACTTCGACAATGTATTCGCTGCGCATCATGCTTAGAATCCCATAGGAATCGTGCAAATATACTCTCCAGCCTTTTCAGAATGACCTTTGGAGGTCGCATAATCTGGAATAGATATAGTGGTATAGAGGAAAGAATAGACCTCAGTAGAGTAATCCTACCACCAGGAGAAAGAAAGCGTGAAGCCCATCCAGAAATCCTACTCTTGACCTTCATAATGAGATCATCATACAGAAAGCTCATTTTAGCCCCTTTAAACAAAGGGACTCCCAGATATGTGAACTGCTAACTCTGGTGTAAAAATCCAGTCAAAATCACTAACCTCCGTATCTGAATATCAGATGCCCGCATAGGCAATATAAGACCACTCTTGTCTCTATTCACCAATTGGCCAAAGACCCCCTCTAGTGCTCTAAACAATCAATGACCCTTCTGATAGACTTCTTCTAGCCATTGGTAAATATAATCATATCATCAGCAAAAGCAAGATGAGAGACAAGAATACTACCCCCATGTCGATACTGCATACTAGGATATGTCTGAAACCTTTGAGTAAGCAATCGAGAAAAGTAATATGCAGCAATAATAAATAAGGATGGAGAGATAGGATCTCCCTGTTTGAGTCCCTGCGATGAAGAAAAGAAACCACATGGCCGGCCATTCAGAAGCACTGAGAATCGACACTCCGATATACAACGTTTGATTCAATCAATCCACAACTGGTCAAAATCAAATGCCTCCAGTATAGAATAAATGAATCCCCAATCCATATGATCATATGCTTTAGCCATGTCAAGTTTCAGCATAACATTCCCTCCACGCATTTTATTATACAGCGTGTGTAGAGAAGCTCCTGGGTCAACAAAACATTGTCCCCGACCGGGGACAAATCCACTCTGCTGAAGGAAAATAATACAAGGCAGAAATGAACTCAATCTATTGTTCAACAGCTTTGTGATAAGCTTATTGAACACTGTACATAGACTAATAGGTCGGTAATCCGTCTATCTGCAAGCATTCTCCTTCTTTGGAAACAAAACAATAGACGTAGCAGCAAATCCTCTCGGCAAATGACCACCCTTAAAGAAATCAATGAGTGTGTATACATCATCTTGTATTATATCTCAACAATCAAAGTGTTGCAGATTGGCAGAAAATGGCAAGGCTTGGATGATCCAACTTGATGTTAGTGTGCTCTAGTCCACAAATTCAGGTGTTCAAATCAAGCACATGTTTGACACTTGTTAGGGACAATTTTCGTGGTCCATACATGTGAAAAGTATGGACAGTTGTTGGCAAATGTTGTGGGAGGCAGTTTTCTGGCAATTTGTCATAGTGGGTTGGTTTATCCCTTTGGCAGTTAAGGGTGTTAACTGCAACAAATTTTGGCTTTATATATTTGAAGGTTTGGACTGATGAGAGATATATAGTTGTAGTGTTCCTTCAATATTCCTTCGTGTTCTTGTATTATTGTGGAGTAATAAACAAGTTAGTATTTACTCATAAATTCTGTGTTCCTTTACATTGCTGTCTTTATCTTTCTTTATAAGAATTGTGCAAATTCATGGGCTGACGGAGTGGAATCTCAGTGCCATCATAGGTGAAAATTTGGCCAAGTATTTTACCAAGAATTGTCCTAGTGATAACTATCCACCATATACGAAAGCGTGGTTGTTACGGAGAAGATGATCAAATCCCTAAAAGGATTACTTGATTGGTTCTCTGATGCATATAACGCATGCCTCCCACGATGAAGTTGAACGTCATGGGAAAAGCCCCTATATGGATGAATCATTCACTATGTATGGAAGCGTGGAAGCCTCGGAGAAGAGGATCAAATCCCCAAAGTGATTACCTCATTGGTTCTTCAAAGCGTACAACACGTACCTCCCAAGCGAAGTTGAAATTCATGGAGAAGCTCCTATATGGATGAACCATCCAATATCTGTGAAAACATGGGTGCCTCGAAGAAGAATATCAAATCCTAAAGGGAATTTCCTCATTGGTTCTCCGAGACGTACAACACGTGCCTTCCATAACGAAGTTGAACGGCATGGGAGAAACTCCTACATGGATGAACCATCCACCATGTATGGAAGCATGAACGCCTCAGAGAAAAGGATAAGTTCCCTAAAGAGATTACCTCATTGGTTCTCCGAGGCATACAACACATGCGGCATGATGAAGCTGAAGTCATGGAAAAAGCCCATACATGGATAAACCATCTACAATGTTGGGAAACTGGGCTCCTCGGAGAAGAGGATTAGATCCCTAAAAGGATTACCTCATTGGTTTGCTGAACGTCATGGGAGAAACTCCAACATGGATAAACATCCACCATGTATGTAAGGATGGACGCCTTAAAACAGATTACCTCATTGGTTCTCTGAAGCATACAACATGCCTCCCATGACGAAGTTGAATGTCATGGGAGGAGTAGAAACAATATTGAAAAACGTCTTTAAGGTTCTATGTGTTCTCAAGTTTAATCATGTTTTAAATGTTTGAAGGATCGTTTATCTTTGGAGGTCATCATATTTACTTCAATTTAACTTACAAGTTCAATTGTGTTTATGTCATGCACATTACTGAGGTCCTAGCACTTCATTCATCATAGTTCAATTATTGGAAACATGGAAATAGAAAAATATGCACTTCATTGATAAATAAATCACTTTACAAAGAAAGACCTCAGCTATTACATAGAAATTATAAAAAAACCCTATATTATGTTGGAGGTGGCGGGGAGTTTGATGCCTCAGTAGTAGACGCTTTAGCAGTTGGTGCTTCTTGGCCTGAAGCTTCATCCTTAAGAGCCCGCTCTTGGTTAACTTATGTACCTCCAACGTCTACCGCATCACTAGTGGGGGTTTGAGGTGCCTCATCAAGAACTTTGCTTTCAATTCAACCACATTAAGTTCGAGGTAAAGCTCTCCTACCCTATCTACCACTTCAATGTATGCAAACCTCTTCCAATAGGCGCTGAAGCGCTAGTACTCTTCCACCAAGTGGAAGTTGGTGATGTAGTCCTTCACCATCTCATCACCCACTTTCTGAGCACCAGCCTTGGCCTATTCAGCCTCCTGCATTCTATGGTAATGCAAATACATCTACTGTAAGCTATATATTCTCTCCTCTTGAGTTCATTCTTTTGTTGCCAAAGTTAGATGTTTGATCTTGGTTTTAAGTTTGGATATTTGTTGATCATTCCTTATCATGCAAATCCGCTCATATATCTTGCTAGTGCTCAAACATATTTGTCTCGTGTTATAAAGCCTATCCTACGTTCAAATTCGAAATATCATCGATTAATAATCTGTCCATACGTGTTGGAATAAGCTTGCGTGGACATGAGTGGATCTGTTGTCCACATCAACGGTACAAAAAACGAGGTCAACACTTAACATAGGGTGAAACCATTAGCATAGAATATAGGGTGAAACCATTAGCATAGAATTTAAGCGTAGACAGGCTTCAAGCAGGAGTTGACCACACAAGAAAAACATTCCTAATGCCAGTTGATAAGAACATATTATACATTTATTTGAAGTTTTTTTATTTGCTTATTTATGATTAATTGAACAGATATTTGCCTAATTTGGTGCAAATACGCTGTAAAACCCCAATTTGAGTGCACTATGAATTAATACATGAGATATCAATTGTTGTAAGGTCTTATAGACATTAAGGATAATTGTCTACACTTTGCATAATCCAAACGACGTTCTTATGAATTAATACATCGTCACATGTTCGCATTCGGGATAATATCATACGTGAGGATATATCTAAATCTATTCGTAAGATATTATTAGGTAAATTAAGAAGATTGATCTTCATATGAAATATTATTGTCTAATTGTAAAATTGATGTTAAGATGAATGAATGTTTGGGATACGGGTCCTAATGTTTGTTCAATTAATTAAGATTCATAAACTCTCCCTACCACTTTATGTTAGAATAGTTAGATTAGATCGATTATAGATTTAGAAGTTAATATCATCACCATCTCACCTAATTAATTGTGTGTTTACATTCGATTATATTAAGGTTGATTGAAGCTAGGCTAGAACTTATTCCTCGTGGGATTGACACTTGAAATCGGGTTAACTTTATTACTCGTTACGATCCGTAGACTTGTGGAATAATAAAAATCTGCAAGTTTTTTGCGCTGTTATTGTGGAATTTGATTTAGTTAGTTTTTAGTTAATTATCGCTTTGATTAATTTTGTCTTTTTCTTTTTAGCTACATTATTTGCTTTTCTTGGTTTCATTGATAGAGAACGGAGAGGAGCAAAGAAGTAGCAACATACATTGCAATGACTGTTCTCAGTGTTTTCGATATTCTACAAAATGCCGATGAAGATATGCTTAAGAGAGATGTCTTTGCTATGACAGGGCATAATCCACTGGTCGTTGATAAGGAAGACATGCTTGTGGGAGACTTATTTGCCCTACATAAAATTGAAACAATTAGACATGATGCACTTGCAAACTTTGATGAGGATGATTTGCCATTGAATTTAATATGACAATCCAATCTATCGAACTTCCCCGAACATGATATAAACAACAACAATGATGATGAAGACTTGAAATTGTTCAAGGATTTGGATTGTGGACTGTGTGTTCAACCCAAGGAGATAATTACTAACAAAGAAGAGCGTGGAGAGCATAAAAATTTAATCACAAAGGAACCAAATGAAAATGTAGCAATTAATGGAGACTTCATTGACTGCTCAACAATGATTTTGTAGTTAAAGTTGACGATGAGGTAGAAGTGTACTTAGTAATTTGATTTGGGGGAATAGGCAAGTCTTATTATGCTAATAGGGACAAGATAGAAGTTTGAAGAAGCAATGAAGAGTGGAATAAAGTCAAATGATGCAAACTAAGCAATGTATCAAACATTTACTTCAAATTTCATGAAACATCATTGCAAAAGTCAGCTTTAGACTATAAACGAGTGCTTATAGGGAGACAACTCAATTTTTTTTTACCTTTTATTTAGCATGCTTTTCGTAATTGCATTGCATATAGTGAGCTAGAATTGTATTAGCACTATGGAACATTTAATTATTGCTTTTCTAGTATTTCAATTATAGGGTAGTATCCAAGCATCACAATCATGCCAAATTTCCCTCAATTCTCACATTCCTAATTCATATAGGATTAGTCTTGGCTATCGTGTCATTATAATGGTACTTAATTTTTGTCTCTTTTCAGGTATGATTGAAACATGTTACAATGCAAACAAGGGAAAGAGAAGAAAGATAAAAGAGTAACTAATAAGAATCGCGTCCTCATATACACGGCAAGTATTGCTAACCTTTTTTAAACCTATTTAGTGAACACATTGACGACAGTGTGCATTTTAAATTTGGGAGTGGAATAACTTTGTTGTTTGTATATTTGCTTGTTTGTGTGATTTAGCATAAAATTCGAAATAAAAAATTTTGGTAAGCCTTGCCTTGCTGGCTAATTAAAAAATTCAAATATATAAATTTTGTGTTTGTGTGAGTTGTATAACCTTGTCAGCTAATTGATGATTATCTAGAATTATTTATGATGAATATAGTGAGATTAGATGATGACACTTTTTGCTAATTTGATACTTGTTCATGTGAGATTGTATAATATTAAACACAATAATCATGAAGAATATTATGTATTTTTGGATTGGTTACAATTGTAGATTAGGTTGAATTAATTTTGAACTTATGATGAGGAACCAAGATCAAATTGTAAAAACGTAACCACTCAACATATTGCAAAAAATAAGTTTAGGGGTGATTGATCCGGTGTTGGAATATATTTAAATGAGTATTGCTATGTAGTCTCACTGGACTTACAATCTCAATTTAGATAACGTTGGATAATAGGCTACATGAAAGATAGAATTAAATGACTTACTTAATTCTACCTATAATTTAATGCAACATTAATGTCATCTAAACTGAGATTCTAAGTAGCATTACTCTATTTAAATAAGTGTTGATTTTGTGCTTGTTTAAAATTGTATGAAGTGTTTTTTTTACTAATAGGTGGAACATAGTATTAATCATATATAGTATTAATCATATACTGGAAGTTTTAATGTCAATTACTTATCTGAAAAATAAATAAATAAATAAATAAAAGGCATTACAATAATCATGATACGTAGAAAAAAGTTACATATATTTTAGTGTGGAGTTAGTCTCGATTAATCATAACCTATTCATAACCAATATGTAGGATATCTATCAAGAAAGAAAGTTGCCTACAATGTAGAATAAAAATTACATTAAAAAACCAAATATAAGATCCAAAAAAGGGACAATGAAAACAAAAAGAAAAAAAAAAGAATTAAAAAACAAAACAAAGCATATTGAGGCAGTGGACAAGTATAAGAACTATTTTATTCCGCCCAAACCTTGGATATTTAGTCATGTTAAATTTCTTATAAGGATATTATTCTAGGTAAAGTTTGAAGGTTGAGACATTCAAATTTAAAGAGAATCATCACTTGTCAATTAGTAACTTTTATTGGTGAAACCCAACAAAACTTGAGCAAAAAGGAAAGAGTTTATCTAATCAACCTTAGAATGAATACCCCGGGTATGTGATTGAAAAATAAATTGGAGGTGTGCATCTTATGAGTGAGAAAGAGCATCGAAAAATAACAAAACTAAAGAATCGTGATAATTTGATAAACTATATGCCTGCACATTGATCAGGCATGAGTAAGTGAAAATTGATTCCAATTGTATTATTTATGAACTCTTTGTGATTTCTCAATAATTTCAATACTTGATGCGAGTTTAACAAAGTTATTATTTATGTTTGTTTGCTTATATATATTTAGTAGATAGTTTTGTTCGGAATGAATAAGAGCTCAAGTTTTGGAAGTTTGATAAGTGCACTCATCTAGGATTTCTTGATTATTTATATTTAATTAAACGAATATCTACACAATTTGTATGTAAATACGTTAGTTATAGGTAAAACCCAATTTGAGTGCACTTGGGATGTAATTGGCATTTAATAGGCATTTTCAAGCTACATTGGGGATAATTCTGAGCAATTGATGATCAATCGAATTGCAATTGGTTAGTTGGAATACCAATGAGGATAATCGGGGATGATTCACAAGTTTGAAGAGCTAAATTCAAGGTATAAAAAGTTTGAGGACTAAATTGTAAATTTTGATAAATTACATCGAATCAATTACAAATGATTGGGAAACGATTATGGTTAAATTATGAAGATATAAAGATGAAAGACTAAAGATGCAAAGAAGAAATGACTCAAATTGAACGAAGAAATTTGAGGACCAAATTGTAAGATGGAAAAGCTCATGGCGTATGATCTCATGCCATAAGGTAGTGATGGCTCGGCTTGGCTCGGCTCGGCTCGGCTTGGCTTGTATAAGCACGCGCTCAGCCCGTACTCGTTACTTTTTTTTTTTTTTAATTATACTTAGGCCTTAAAAAATAATAATAAAAAAAAAAATTTGACCAGTCGCTCAGCTCGGGCTCGTCTTTTTTACTACTCGAACGGCTCGTGGCTCATTTTTTACGAACCGACGAGCCGCTCGCCTCGGTTGCCACCATAAGGTGTTGCGAACCTAATGCCAATTGAGGAAAAAGTAGTGACCAAATAGGTCCTTAGATACGATCGCACAACTTCATTATTTGAGATTGCAACTCCTATTGTGACCATGAAAACCTATTTTTCTTATTTTAATAAATTCATGTTTGGTCCCCATTAAATTTTAATTCATTTTTCTCCATCTTCTTATTGACCACAGATTCTCTCAATAAAATAATATTACACGTAAACTAAAAAAAATTTCTTACTTTTAACCACGCATTCTACGAAAGACACTGTTTTCAAAATCAATTTTTTTTCAAATAATGGACCTCAAACAAAATGTAAATTACTTAATGAAAACCAATTGACACACAATTTTTTACTTAATTATTTCCTATTAATATGTTCTTTCATCTACAGTATCATGGAAGGAAGCTAGGAGGCTCATAAACACACATCACATATAATTAAAAGAGCCCTTGTCGAGAAAATTAAGAGATTTACTAAGCATCCATTTGACCCCCATTATATCAAATTATAATGAGATGAATAGTAATTTTTTGAAGAATATGTAGTTAAAAAAGAAGGAAATTTTTTTGAATTTACGTGAGAAGAATGTGATTAACAAAAAGTGAAAAAAAATATATTATAATTTAGTGGGGAATAATGGGCCAAACAGAGATAAATCTTTATAGAAGACTTTTCTATAAAGCATCTATCAACTTCTTTCCATACAATTATTACTTGAGATTGAAGAAGTACAAGATTCTAGACTATTTCTGTCTTGCTTCCAAATTCTTTTACTTTCAGGTGATGCTGTACTTATTTTAATTGTTGTTATTGTATTATTATATAATTCTTGGTTGTATAGATGTTAGGATAACGTTGAGCTATCTTCAATGAAGTTTTGATATTATATGATTTTGACATTAGTCACTAATTGAATTGATGTTTGATTTTTTTGACATGCTAGAGCAGGAATAAGAAAAATAACATAAGATAATATTTATTGTAAGGTCCTGTAAACACTGTGGATAATTGTCTGTACTTTACATAATCAAAATGATATCTTTATGAATTAATCACATGTTCACATTTGGATTGGAGATTTTATTGAATCATGCATGTAGATTTAATTATACTCGAAAGAGATTATTAGATAAATTTAAAAATTGATCTTTATATTGAATAGTTGTAAAATCGTAATATTGATATGAATGTGTGGAGATACGAGATTAAAGGGTTTGTTCAATTAATTGAGAATCATAAATACTTCCTAATAATTAGTTAGGTTTGATTAGATCTAGTTTACTAATGTCATCACCATCTCACCTAATTAATTATTAGGCTAGATTCTTAAGCTACTGTTTGTTTCGTCCCCATTTTCTAAAACGTATTTTCTTCATTTTTAACAACTTTTACCAAAAACTAATAAAAATAGTGTTAGCTAAACCAAGCACGAACTTATTCTTCATGAAATCGATACTCTGACTAACAACTATTTTATTACTTGTCATTATCAATATACTCGCAGGAAATCGATACGAAGATTCAAATTTAAGCCAAACTCACTCTACTCAGAAACTAGATACATCTTTAATTTAGTTTAGTTCGTATTTCACCCTAGACCAATCCTTGTAGCATGCAATACCTAATGCCAATCACTTTTTAGGTCACGACAACAAATCCATCATAAATTAAACCCAAGTCTAATGCTTATGCAGAAACCCCACAAAAGATCCGCAAAAATAAATTTACCAATGAAGAGTATAATTATCAAATACAATCATGCCAAATTTGATAATCAAGTGAAAAGACGTACCAAACCATTCTTATCTTCCAGGCATAAGTTGTTAAAATATGCATGAAGTATCAGCACTTTATTATATGTTATACCTGAAAGAGCAGGTTTTTAAATGATAGTAATACAAAGGGGCAGACTCGATATTGCCTTTTATGCAGTATTCAGCCTCCAGCTTTCTCGCCCTTGCTAAAAGACCATATATTACGAGTTCTATGGGTATTCAGCAATGCTGTAAAACTCTTGATGCAATGCTATGACTCAACAGTTGGTGTTGAATTTGCTTCTGATGATTTGGCTATTTCTTCAATAGTTTCCATGTCTATTGTCATACCTTCATCAACCTCAGTTTCCTCTGCCTCAGCCATTATTTCATCCCCATCCCCTACAGCAGGCTTAACCCCATTTTCTACTGAATTGGCCTGATGGTGGGGATTCTTGGGCTTTTCATAAGCTCCGTTAGATTTTTGTATGGTTGCTGGAGGATATGAATCATTTGAGAGAGTCAATGTAGATGTAACCAGCAGATTCTGCAGGGAATAAAATCATCAAATATACCAGAACCAATGTTTGAGCAAATTAGCAACAAAAAAACATTGCCCTACAATAGGTAGTGCTCCAATTTTATCTATTCCCAATTGTTGATGGAATAACTAACTAAGAAATTTTCTTTCTCGTGCTTGAATAATGGCTGCAAATAAATCATATCAAACAAATGGATCAGCACAATCAAATCATGAAGACATGATGCATCCAAGATGGAGTAAAAAACAGACACACTTCCCCCAAAAATTTAGACAGTATACATTTTGAAATCTCCATGCCCATATTCATTGTCCCAACTCCCAAGAACCCATAAGCAGTTTCCCTTGCCAGGAAATATATAGCGAGAACATTCAGCCTCGCTCAGAAAAGGGTCCTTATTAGGCCAAAGTGACTCACAGGTCAACTAAGCTCATCTATAGTTCGACCAAATTCATCCCTTCCCGACTAGATGATCAAGTTCCAAGAAGATGAAATGCCTGGCATTCTTGTCTTCCAAGCATAAAGATGCATGGAAACACATCCAAGTGTCCATGTGAAATTATATATGAACATGATGTATGCATATTTTCCACTACAATCAAAAATGGGGCTGACGATATTTAGCCCCTGTTTGGTTTCGATAAAAATTAGATTTTTAGTAGATTATGATAGAAGTTGATGAAATGTGTGGTTGAAAAGTTGATAAAAGTTGTGGATCCCATCAAATGTATGGTTGAAAATAAGTTTGAAAAAAAAATGAGTTCTAAGAATTGGGTACATTTCTGCAGAACTCGTACAAACAAGATTGTCAAAAAAGCCCCATCACAAGGTCAGATGCTCGAATGGATCCAAATTTTGGGAGAGGGAGGGGTGATATTAGATAAGAAAGCAAAATACCTTTTCTAGAGCCAAAGCGAGCTTTGAAAGCTTGGGGTAAATGTTTCTTGTAGACAATAGAATCTGTTCAACACGTAATACACAGATATAACATATTGAAAACTAAATTCAGGAATCCAAATTGAAGAGTGGCGAAACACAGATGCCTGGAGATACAAACACTAACACCAGTATACAACATTTATATATATATATATATTTCCAAAGCAGAAAACAGAAGGGAAATCTCATAGGATAAAAGATTAGCTTAAGCATCCAAAAAGAAAAGGTCTTAAGTACTGGGCATAGCATCAAGATAAAGCTGAAGTCAACAAGAAAAGGATATAACATGATCACCTCACAAAGCCTTTGCAATGTAAACGGAGGACCTTCATCGAAGCTAAGAACAGCTGCAAAACAGTGGGATATACAGTATGTAGTACGTAATAGAGAAATTAACCAAGCTCAACTCCAACAAAAAAAAAAAAAAATTCTATTCCAACAATCTGGTGTCAACTGCTCAGACAACGAAGTTTTAGATTCATAGAAAGAGGAAATGGATCAAAGGAGCATGTTTAGCTAAGCTTAAAAGTTCACTTATAAGTAAAATAAATTTTAAAATAATTACTGTAAATAAAATTGAAAATAAGCAAGTTACATATTTGACAAATAGATAATAGTTAATTTAAAAAAGGTAAATAGGAATTTTGCAATATAGGTATGCAGCCAGGTCCCAAAATCTTCTAATCTTAGCACCTACATCCCAAATATTTTAATAAATGAGCGCCAGAAGGACCTCTAAGGTTTCCATCCAAAAATATGTCAATTGACCAAAAGTCAAACGTTTGACCTTAACTTGAGCAATTTAATGTAGGGTAAAGTGGTCTTTTAACATTTAATTAATGAAATAATTTAAAAATAGAAACAAAAAAATTTAAATAAGTTCATCCCTATCCACCCAACCCCACCCAGCCACCGAAACAGCCACCATCTGGGAATTCCAACCACCATTCTCAAATCCTCATTCTTCTTTGGGGAATACTGTTGTATCGACTCGTTAGCCCGCTAAAAGCTACATGAACACCCTTTTTTGTATAGAAGCAGTTCGAGAAATTGCTTTAGAGTATGAAGCATTTTGCTGTTGAAATCTCAAAAAATTAATGAATATAGATCATGATAGAATGGCAAATAAAGGACAAAAAATTCTAGACTTCTTAAACTAATGTTGGCAAGATCACTTGAGGCAAGTAGCTGCAATGGTGGTTAATTGAATGCTTCTTATACTCACATTTTTCTGGGTTTCTTCATTCTCTTTCAAATTTTCTGATTAACAATGGTGCGAATATCTTGACATGTTTTTCTAAAATGAAATTTTTATTGTATAAAATTCAGTCTTCTTGTGATGGTTTCGACAAAGTTGGGATTTGAGTTGACATGCATTAATATTAATATAATTCGTAGAATTTTGAGTTGAAATGTGTTTCTTATCCGGGACGGACGCAGAAATTTAAATTTAGGAGGACACGATCGAAAATTTACTTTCAAAAAAATCATACTCCATGTAATTTCGCATCCAAAAAATTACATGGAATATAACTTTTTCGAATGTAAAATTTCGAAAAAAATTTATGTCATATTCCATATAAAATTTCCTAATAAAATGATGAAAATTACATTGAGAAATTTGTATAGCAAAAATAATAAACGTTAATGAAATAATTAATTTTTTTTAAAGAAAATGCGAGTTAGACGTCTTTCTTTAAAATTCACGTTTAACGCATATTTAACTATTTTCGATATCTATTGGGACTATTCGATATGCCTATAATGTAGTTCTCGAAATAAGTTTTGAAATGATATAAGCAATTTGTAGATTCAATTAGCGTACGATCATCGGAGAATTTTTAAAGTTAGCATGTTATCGAAATTTTCGAAATACTAAATTTGAACGGCAAACTTTGACAAATCGTAAGATTTGCTACGATTGATCGTTTCGTACTCTATTAACGACGTAGAAAACTAAACTGTAAGCATTTCGAAATTGTATTAAGAATACAAGTTTCATATCCCATAATGACTTCGAAAATTGAAACGAAAATATAGACAATTTAATGATGAAAAAAAGGGAAGCAAAGTTGGGGGGTCACGTGTCACCCCTGAGTCTGCTCATGTTTCTTATTCATGCCACATGTTCTGTTTTTTAAGAGAATAAGCTCTGTCATGGGTTGCTTCACGTTGGTTGAACATGTGCTTTTTCTAACCTCTCGATTGTGGAGGAATAACCTCATTTTTGTAGGGGTAACGTGGCCAACAGATCTCAACTCCTCCTCGGGTCCACGTAGTTCTTCGTACATGCTTGGACAAACCATTAGAGCATCTGGTCAATCTCCAAAGTGGGAGGAGGCGACGACACACACTCCGACAATCAAGTCAACCCTTGTAAGAATAAATATTTGAGTGTAGGACGTACTTAAAACATATGCCACTTTTGTAAAAAGGAGGGTTGGATTCGGGAGTTATGTAGAGAGTAATAGGAGATTGCAAAAGATATATGCACTGAGAGTATAAACTTGTATTACCTTTGAATGACACAATATATGAACTTTTATAGTAAAAGAGGATGAGTAAGAACTGTTGGATGAAGATACATGTAGCATTATCTTAACAACTGAGGTACCTTGTCTTAAGTATCAATCGGTCAGTCATAAGCTTAGGTGCATTTAATGTTATGATCGTTTACAACCCTAGGCCTAACACATATGGGCTAAACTTGACATCTTGCAGTATGTTGTCACATCAACCATAAATGGAAGATCTTGTATGAAAGATCATCAACAGTGCCTTTACCTGACTCGCTTGAATCCCTCCTAGCCCACAACGACCCAAAAGGGAAGTACCTTTCCCTCTAGAGGTAGGAAAATCACGATCAAAATGACATAAAAATAGAGTGATTAAAAAAATGACTATGTGCCTTCTTATCCATAAGGGTTCGGCTCTTCATATGGGTTCGGTTTTTGCACATGGGTTCGGCATCTCCATAAGGGTTTGGCCTCATCATGAGGGTTTGACCAAATTTCCAAATGGGCAGAATGGCGTGGAGTGATGGACAGGATTCGCTTGATGTGTAGTTTCCATGTGGCCGTGCTTAGAACTTCGTTGAAAGAAGCATGACAAATATAGACATGAGAATGATGTTTATTAGGAAGAAATTGTGGTGGTGGGAATGAGTGGTCACTATGGCATAGTTGGATTGTGTTTTTGCTGGCGAGGTGTTGGTTGGGCCGAGGATGGTCGGGGTGGCGACCAATCGAGGGGAGAAATCTCCTAGTTGGTGACAGTTTTGGTAGCCGTCTGGGTTCAGGGAAGAGTGGGGTGGATTGAGGAGGATGAAAGTTTTCAATTTTTTTTTTTTTAATATTTCTTTTATTATTTGTTTTATATTTTCCAGTTTTTAATTATTCTAATTAATTAAATGTTAAAGACCACTTTACCATGCATTAAATTTGTCATATTAAGGTCATATATTTTATTTTTGATCAACGATAGATTTTTGGATGAATGGTTCTTCCTACGCATATTTGTTAAAATATTTGGGATGCATGTGCTAAGATTTGAATGTTTGAGACATATATATTTTTAAAAGGTTCGAAAATTCTGTTGTAAATTTACATAATTTTAATTTAGGAAATTGAAAAAGACAAGATAAAGCTAGTTGCTCTATGCCCTACAAATTGTCAAATGATGCAAGTCGAATATGAAGTTGCATGGATGTACAAATTAAGATACCTCTAACCTATATAACTTTTGTGGACTATTTGTGACCGACATAGATAAAAGTTGTAGAATTATGAACTCATGCAATTCATTTGCACAATAAATTACTCCAAATAATTGAAAATTATTAATTTCTCCCAACCGAGTGGCATTGCACTTTCTTTGAATGACGTGCGAGTCATGTATCCATGGAAAGACCTTGTAACTAATCTGATTTGGATATCAAACTAGTACAATTCATTGTGTTCCAAAATGGCAACTAAGAGTTTGATACAAAAAATTAATTATTTCATATAAAATCAATTATATATTCCATCCAAATACTATCTACACTAACAAAAGAACCATAAAATCCTTTGGAATATTTGGAAAATGGATTCAGCATTCATATGGTATTGTTTCAATTTAAAAAGAAGAATAACAAGTTGTGTATCCTATACTCCAATTTTGTCATGAAAGGTTGCTCAACAACCAGTACATATTAGAATATGTAATTTACATAATACTATTAGTTGACATCAAATCCGTCAACTTTAATGTGCTTAAATATCCTAATGTTTGTCGACTAATCTCTCTTTAGTCGACATCAAATTGGTCCAATGGGGACGAGACTTAAATTAATAAAAAAAATTAAGCAATACGATAATGCAATAACACCAACACACAATATAGAGATTATTGAGGGAGCAAAGCATTGCAAATCACATCCACGCATTTAACAATAACAAAGTTTTAGACTGTTAAGTTATGGAGCTTAATTATTGTAGAGATAAGCGCGGACATAATCTCAAAGTGAGACAAATATCTATTTACTGCTCTTGGTGGTATATATAAAATTAGGGTTTATAATTCTCAACGTAAACTTTCAAACCAACCTCTTCTTCTATGTGTGGCACAGGCTGGTTAGTGAGCTGCAAAGTGTTGATTTTATGAAAAATGAATTTTGAACTATAAAAAAATTTAAAAATACCCAAAGCCAAATGAGACAATTGCCACACTCAACGTGCGGTAGCTTCATCAATGTGGGGTTCGGCAAAAGATCCTCAAAACAACGTATATCTTGACAAAGTCCTAAAATTGTCAAGCAAAGATCTCGAACACTCAATCAATGGAGTTTATATGTAGAGTAGTAATTTATAATAAAAAAATCGTGAATTTATTAGATACTTGAAATTATTCCTTCATTTTTTCACCACTTGGTTTAGCTAAAAATCAAAATTTTAGTAGATTTTGATAGAAGTTACGAAAATATGTCCATAAAACATGTGATTTAAATGAATTTGAAGAAAAATATATTTTAAAAAATGGGAGTCAAACAAGGACTAAAGAATGTATTGATCACCCACGTGATATGTATCATGCTAGTTATTTACCAATCACATCACTACCGACGAATAATATCAATTCTCGTTCCCTTTTGATGAAAATCTCAAGTATATCCAAAATATTAATTAAAGCGCAGTTGTGTCCTACATTAATTGCTGATGCAATTGAAGAGATTCTTGACAAGGAAGGAAACATTTGAAGCCTACCCTCGTGGCCTCCCTCGTGTATTTTTTGGTTTCTTTCGTCTTGTTCACGTGTTTAGATGGTCCACTTGTAAACAGGTTGTCAACACGACTAGTCACGGTTTGTCTAATAATTAATTTTGTATTTTCTTCCTAATTTTATTATTTGATGAAAATTAAACTATCTACATGCCTCTCAAGTAGCTAGAATTTTTGTTTATGCAGATTCCATTCCTATGTTATTTACTCTTGTCATGATAAACCAAATTGTGTAACTATTTATGCAAGATATATTAGTGTTACGGTTATGCTACATGTACATAATTCATTGTATATAATGGTGTCAACACCCTTACATGGATGGGGATCCAATAATATATTCGAAGTGGACCCCCTCCATGTGAGGGTGTAGACACCACTATGTATAGCTATGTCAACGAGCCGAACCCGAGTCGAAAAAAAAAAAAGCTCGGGCTTGGCTCGAGCTTTTTTGGGCCCGAGCCGAGCAAAGCCCAGTCAAAAAAATGAGGCTTGGCCCGAGCTTTTTGGCCCGAGCCTTAGCAGGCCGAGCCCGAGCCTGCTCTTTTTTTTTTTTTTTGGGAGAAATCTACATTTTTTACTAACAGAATTTAAAATTAGTATAGTTTATAATTATCTACATTTAGCTATGTCAACCAATCGAGCCCAAACAAAAAAAGCTCGAGCTTTTTTGGCCCGAGCTTTTTTGGGCCCGAGCCGAGCCAAGCAAAGTCCGGCCAAAAAAAAAATGAGGCTCGGCCCGAGCTTTGACTTGGTGCAACCGAGCCCGAGCCGAGCCGCCCTAGCTTTTTTCGAGCCGAGCCCGAGCCGCCCGAGCTTTTTATGACATCCCTAACTGTGTATAATGTATTATGTATGAGTAGCATAATTTTTAGTGTTATGTCATATAGTTCCAGTCGTTGAAACCGTACATCGACTTTATTGTTATCAGTGTTACTTATTATTATGCCATGTGTGTTATTTTATTTACTATTTTATGCATAATTAATTAATGGAGTCTGAGAAATAAATTCAAGTTAGTTACTAATCACAAAGGATTGTGATAAATAATATTTACATGATTTAGAGGAGAGTAATTGATTTCGCTTATTAGAGTTTGGATACATTCGAGTAAATTTGTAGATTCTTGTTTGTTGAAATTGTTCATGGGGACCCACATTAAAGATTCCACAATGGCGACTATCTTAGTCTCGGTAGGTTATTTCTATATAAAATCTTACATGTGAATCGTCATACTTTGATGGTGTTGAATGTGACCGAAGCAACCCCAAAACTAAGCTTAATTTTTATTTTATAATAGTTTTGAAATTCTTGTTACAGGTGAGGCTATGGAGATCTTGGAATAAATGTGCGCAAAGGTAGTAACTAGTAATAACCTAACATAAATTGAAAACTTCTTATTCATTTCACCTCCATCTCAAAATATAAATTGAATAAATTGTTACAACATTACGGAACACTTTAATAAGGTATGAGACTTGTTGACCTTAAAAAACCGAATCTTGGTCGCCTCTCATTCACGTAGACTTTACCTGCACACTGAAACACCACGTTGGGATGCAAAGACCATCGATCGAGAAAAAGATTTGGCGACCGTTTGCATTCCGATGATCAAGTCAACGGCCGAACAAAAAATAATATGAGTGCAAGAGATGGAGAGGGGATTTCACTATTAGTTTTGTCTCGATGCTTCTCAATTGAGATTTTATTCTTATTAAATAGGAATTGTTTCCCTAATTACAGCATATACATATTCTATCAAATCTCCTAATTACAACACTTTGCTAATTAAAGCCAAAACATCATCTCCTAATTACAACCCATATTCTATATTTACAACGTAAAAAAATGTAATTATATACATGGTATGGTGACTAATTTGTGATACACTGACATTCCCCTAAAATTGATACTGGTCGATCAATAAGAATCAAATCGTCAACCATGAACTGTTGTCGAAGGCGACAAAGAGCTCTGGTGAATATGTCAGCGATCTGAAAATCTGTAGATATGTGAGGAAGTGTAACCACTTGTTAATCAAATGCTTCTCGAATGAAGTAACAATACATTTCAATGTGGTTGGTACTCTCACGAAATATCAGATTAGCAGCAATTTGAACAACGCTTGTGTTGTTAGCATGAAGGGGAGTAAGAGTAAGCTGTGGAAAATCGAGTTCACCAAGCAAGCCTCGAAGCCACTGAATCTTAGAGCAGGCGGAGGACATTGCCTGATTTCAGATTTGGTGGAAAACTTCGAAACACAATCTTGCTTCTTACTCTTCCAAGATATGAGAGCATCAACAAAAAATATACACCACCTCGTAATAGAACATCGAGTATCTGTGCAACCAGCCCAATCAGCATCAGTAAAACTAGTCAACTGTAGAAAAGTCCCAGTAAGAAAGAATAAATCTCGATCAGATGTACCATTTAGATAATAAAGAATACGTCGCACAACGACGAGGTGAGAACATCTAGGATCTTGCATAAACTACTAACTTGTTGGACTACAAAAGAGATAATCGTCAAATAATTTAAACTTCCTCCCATTTGCCGATAGAGTGAAAGATTGGCTAAAAGTTCTCCATTTGTTTAGCAAAGCTTCAAATTTACCTCCATGGGTGTGTGAACCGGTTGATTGATTGAAGCCCAGTGGAACCAATAATCTCTTGTGTATATTTTTGATGATGCAATATCGTGCCTATAGAATTAGAGTAGACTTCAAGACCAAGAAAATTCTACAATGGGCCAAGATTTTTCATGTGAAGGAAATTTCGAAGATCCTATTGTACTTCCTCAATTATCTGTAGATCAGAACATGTACTAACAATATCATCCATATATACCAGAAGAATCACAATTCCAATAGTAGACTTTCTAAGGAAGAGAGATAAATCAAATTGACTCATGATAAAAGTAAAATCAAGAAGAGTGTTTCAAAAATTTTCAAACCATGCTCGGGGTGCCTGCTTTCACCCATATAGTTATCGTTTCAACAGCAAACCTCAGAGGAGAAATGGGTGAGCAGGCCAGGCGGAGGATTTATGTATACTTCTTCTTTTAGATCTCCATGTAAAAAAAATTCTTAATATACATCTGTCAAAGAGACAATCCATGGGATGCAACGATGGCAATGATAGTGCGTACCGTAGTCATCTTAGCCACTGGTGCAAAAGTCTCCTCATAGTCAAGGCCATATTCCTGTCTGTTGCCAAGTGATACAAGTTATGCCTTATGTCATTCTATGGAACCATCAGCAGGTAACTTCTTTGTGTAAACCCATTTGCATCGAATTACTTTTTCCCCATCTAGACAACGAACGATGTCCCAAGTTTGATTATGCTAAAGATCCTAAAGTTGTTCATTCATAGCTTGCTTCCACGATGCTTGACCAACTGCCAAAGAGTATGATTTTGGGACAAGAATAGTATCAATAGTGGCCCGAAGTGCAGTATGTGAGAAATAATACTTATCTGGATGACGAGTGACATGATTGGAGCGTCGAAGCTCGGGCTCTAAATGACTAGAAGCGTCGAAGTTCAAGCTCTAAATGACTAGGAGGGCGAGTGACACGATTCTTACGTTCTCCAACACCATTCTGTTGGGGAATATAAGGACAAGAACGTTGAGAGATAATCCCTTTTGTTATGAGAAAGTCCTGAAAATCTTTGGACAAATATTCCCATCACACTCAGAATGTAATATTTTAATGTTAGTGGAAAATTGAGTCTCAACGTAAGCAACAAAAGTCTGAAAAATTAAGAAGATTTCGGCTTTGGAATGGAGAGAATAGACTCGAGTAAAACGACTATTATCATTAATAAACGTCACAAAATACTTATACTGAGCATAAAGAAAGAATATGGTTGACACCCCCACACATCAATATGTATAATCTCAAAGCAAGCGAAAACACGACTACCATGATCAGGAAAAGGTAAAATTTTGATTTCACTTAGTTTACATGTAGCACAATCAGAAGATAGAGAAATTGAATCTTTATTACCCAAATGACCATGTTTCATAAGATAAGACAAAATAGTAGAATTGAGATATCCTAATTTCTTATGCCAAATATTAGAGTTATGAGCTATAATTGTATAAACAAAAAAAAAGTATTAGGAATGGAAAAATGGAGAGGAAACAAATGTCCCACTTTAGGCCATTCACGGTCACTTTCCCTGACGCTTGATCCTGTACAAAACAACCATCATGCCCAAAATGAACTTCACGATTATTATCCACTAATTGTCCAACAAAAATGAAACTTGAAGACAAATCAAGAGATAGAGATAGTAAAATGGCTCATCGATTCGATGCTCGGAACCACTTAGCCGAGGCTCGGGTCAAGCCTTATTTTTGGGTAAAGGCTCGAGCCCGAGCCAATTCATGTAGCTGGACCGGCCCGGAAGAGTCGAGCCCATTAAAAAAATTGAAAACAGTAGTTGTAGCATGTAAGAAGAAAAAAATATAAGAAAGCAATTGTCTGCATCTGCCTGCATGCAGTTGTCTCTTGCCTAAGGCAATCTGCCTTTGACAAGATAGATAACGTTTGTAAAAATTTTCAAAAT
>CAIGRB010055124.1:7142-18397 GCA_903798255.1 Fraxinus quadrangulata
GATAATTTTATATTTATCCAAGGAACTAGAGGCCAAAAAAAAAAAAAAAAAAACCCTCAGTGCACAAAATGCTCAGGGAAATCTACTAAAAAATTATAACGAGGAGACAATGAGATAAACCCAACAGTTCCATAGCCGACATTTTACTCTGAGATGAACCTTATATAATGATGAGACAATGTGAAACGCCCAACAGTTCTCTAAAACTTGACATTTGCTGTAAGATGAACAGGTGGGAAATCACCTATACCAGAAAAAGGGATATTTCTTACCTTCCAGTTGCATGAAGTAATTCAGCCAAGTCTATTCTCATCTGTTCCATTGCAATGTCATCCAATTCCATGTATTTTGAATCCTCAAGGATTTGAAGGGCCCTCTCGTATAGATCAATGGCTTCATTCACATCTCCTACAGAAGAACGCACAGGAACCCAACACATTAACGTGGAAGACTCCGGTGGACAGGATGAGGAAGGAGGTCCAAATGATGACACTAAGCTTTCACGTATGAAACCTTTTTGAAGCCTAAACACTATTCTACAATAGCTTGGTGCTTTATAGAACCAAATAGATCTTCTCTTTTGAGCTAAGCAATGAAGTCCATGAATTAAATTTAATGGTATTTGTCATTATCCAAAAGGGAAAACATTAAGAACAAAGAAGAAAATAAATAGAGCATTCATTATAAAATCTTTTTTCTCCTTTTCTTTGAGGTATCAAACATGAATTCCATCTTTATGCCACAGTTCCATGAATTGAACCTCAGTTGGCCACTTACTCTTCTATTTACATTATTATACATAGTGAAGCCATCATCTGACATGGTAACTCCAAAGTTATCATCCATAGAGAACAACAGGAAAAAATGATAGTATTCATGTTAGACAAGAGACCATATTTATTTTCATGCTCCCAGATCAGTAAAAAGTACAAACAACATAGGCAACTAACCTATAATCGTCAAATGAAAATTTGAATTGAGAGAAATGTAGGAGATGGCAACAGAAAATTTTAATGATAAATATATACATATATAAAGAATGTAACATAGAAATTCACCTTTTGCACATTTCACCTGTGCCAGGGAGCACATAGCCAATCCAACTCTTCCATCTTTTTCTCCATAAGTATTCACATAAATGTTTAAGATTCTGGATAATGAAGGCAAAAGGTAAGAATGTAAAAGGCTAATGATCAACGTGCAAAGAATCTATAATAACCAAATAATATGCAGGATAAAAAGTTTTTAACCTATTGAAAGGACTTTCAGCATCCGGTGCTCTTCCTTCCTTCATTAAAAGATTGCCCTGTGCCAATAATGGCACTACCAATTCCTCATTTTCCCCACCCCTACTAGATTCCAATAGCTTAATCACACGCTGGTATGTTTCCATAGCCTCACTGGCTCTTCCCATAGAACCCAGCACTTTAGCCATCCCCAACAACAGCATGGTAAGAAATGAGCTGTTGTTCCCTACAAGACAAGTAGAAAACATAGATTTGATATTGTGGCTGCTTTAAAAAAATTGATAAAGAGAATTTTATATGAATGGTTATTTGATTAGCCATCTAACCATAAAACCGAAACATGTTCCATTGTATCCAGAAAACCTAAAGCTGGATCACAAAATGGAAAAAAAATCCTACATCCTATTTAAAAGCAAGAGCCACCCTCACCCCCAACACACAAAACAATAAAAAAAAACCATGACAGAAGAAGAATCCCCCATCAATTAGTAGAATTAACGTGAATAAAATGTCAAAGTTGAACCTACCATATGTTCTTTCCATAATTTCAAGGGATCTCCGGTAGAAACCAATGGACAGCTCAAACTTTTCTAACTTGTCATACATACTTCCCATATGCATGAGTATCAAATCCAGAAGAGGTTCCTGATCTTTCAGCCCATTTACAGCCTTGTTCAACTGGATTCACATTTAGCAGATCCTCAGGACAAATATTGTCAAAAAGAATATAACTTAAAGAAAGCAGTATAATCCAGAATAAGATGGCAAGGTTGTTTAAATAGAAACCCATCACTGAACAAAGGGAAGTTAAGATAACCATCTAGATTTTATTTGAAAAAAATCTCATCTTCAGTTTACGTAAATCTCCAAGTTGCATGAACAGATCTGTTTCTCTCAAAACAAATGTATACTAGTTGAATATGAAGAAGTTCACTTTGTCAATTACAATCCACATGAAACTTTTTTTCTCTCTTTCATTCTTTGAGTAACCACATTCAAGGAAGCATGTTTATGGATTAAACCTGGCTTCATAGAATTGAAAATTATATATAAGGAATGCAGAAATATTGTACCTAGATATGTTGCAAGATAAATTACCACGTCTAATAGGGATCCAACAGTCCGCAAATCTCCAAGAGCCATGTACCCCAAGGCTATTACATCAAGAATAGCAGCTTCTTCTATGCCTGAAGCACCTGATGCCATCTGTTCTTTAACAGCTTCATAATTCGCCTGAAGTAAATCGACTGCATCATTTTCCTTTCCCAATTGAATCATAGTTTTTACTTCATTAAACAACTCCTGCAGTTGGCTTTCAAGATCATTCATGCTGTTTTCGAGGTTCATTGGATTCTCATTCAAATTTCTAGACCTGTTAGTAAAACACATTCTAGTTAAATTAAGGCATGGAATCTACAATTTAATTATAATAAGCTTTTAGAGTGACATCATCATCTCAAATGCAATGATTTTGGTTGACATAAAATGTTCTACCCAACAAAGGCAAAAAATACTTGTTCTCTTGTCATCGTTTGGTGTTTGGTTCGTTTAGTGAAACTTATCAAAAAATAAAATAAAATAAAATAAAATAAAAAATTGCTACTAAACAAATAAACTTTCCAGTAAACTATAGTGCTAGATGGTGGTTCAATGAGTGGTACTGACTGATTGTGGGCAGTCCATTATTGTTGTAAAGACTGCTACTTTACTGTGATGATGAGGAAGGTCAATGATGGTAACAGAAGCTTATATGGCCAAATGTGGGCTTATGTGGCAGTGATAGACAGCATTGGTAAAAGAAATTATATAGGTAAAAGAAATTATAGGTGAGTATAGACTGAATAATGTTGCTTGGGACATCACATGCATGTTGTCAGTCCATGTTTTCTCAGCAAGATAATTTTATAAAAAATTATTTAAAATCAAATATTATTTCAAGGACAGAAATGAAGGATGCTTAACTTACACCATATATTTCATATGTTTTGTAAGAAAGTATGATAAAAACACGAATTGTTCATATAGAAATAATGAAATGGACGATTATGGTAGGCTCAGTCGAGGAATCCTTGACCTCCAAATTGAGTTTCTGGAAACTCGACCTCGGAAAGCATAGAAATGCCAAATAAATTCTTCTCTTCATATATTTTTTCTCTCTTTAAAAAGTAATAGAAGATACCTAAAAGTGCCTACTAATTTCTAGATACTAGTCACTAACCCATTAACACCTATAATGCCTAATAATTAGCAACAATGACTCCACAACTATGTTGACTAAATCCAACTAAAACAATAAACAAAAAAATATTCTAGCAAAATAAACAGTAGCTAAAATACATTTTCTAAAAATAAAGTTTAGATTCATAACAAGTTAAATGGAAAGAAAGAGTAAAAACTGAATTCATAAATGATAACACAATTTATAATAAATTTTAAACAAAATCAATCAGAGACCTGAACACATTTGCCTGGTTTTCACCATCAATTTCTAATGAGCTAGCATTTGCTAAGGTTCTCATATCACGAAAACAAGAAAATAGTCCACCAGGCACCATGTTGAGCTTTATATTGCATTTTTGCCATGTAATACTTGTACAAGCACGGAAACGCACAACTCCGTTCTGTAACTGGGGGAAGTACAAGTGATTGTTTGGATGCACTAGATTCATCCTGAAAAAATTACAACAACAATGACAAATACCAAATGTGAGAAACAATTCTGGAATATCAAATTACAGAAAATACTCGAATGAAAGAAAACTACAGATTATGCAACATCAGTTTTATGGTTCCATAAATAAATTTAAAGGATCAATTGAAAACCAAAAGAATCAAGGATTGAGCAACCAGAAGTAGTCAATAGACCGATATAGAACTAGAAATTCACTTTAAAATGCTTCATGCTGCATATATATAGAGGTGAAGAGAGAGAGAGAGAGAGAGAGAGAGAGAGAGAGAGAGTATGACCTGAGAGTGACGGAGATTGAGAGAGAAGTGGCCATTTGAGGCAGAGGAAGTTCTTGCGAAAGAACTGTACAAATACAACTACGATTATGCCAAGCGGTGGAGCTGAGATAAGAATATATAGGCGGTGGGCTTTTAATGGGCTCATTTTGTTAATCAACTTCAGTCCAATAGAGTCTCATTGTTCAGTGGATTTTGCTTAAAAAATATAGTCAACAATGATGTTTGGTAGAATAACCTACATGGATGATGTTTGGTAAAATAGTCTTTAGCTTATTTTATCTCATATGTTAAAAGTCTTGGATACACTACATTTAAAATGTCCAATTTCAAACAGAAATTTACAAAATCCCCCAAACATAAATCCTCCCAAATTTCCCTTCATTTTCACATTTAAATTGATGTGATTATTGAATTTAATCTTAAAATTGTGATGTGTTTTTCGATAAATTTTGATATCTCTATTTGTTGAGATTCAAAATGGCATATTGTCGTTTTAAATGTATGAGTGTCGTTTAAGGTTAGAGTTTAGGATTTAGGATATACAAAACATAGTATGTGCAATATTTCAATATGTATAATTCATTTATGTTGTTCTAAAAATTATTTTTACTACGAAGTAAAATCAAGAACCCGTGACCCAAAACGAAATGCAATTGTTTAAAACGCATTGGTGTCGTTTCTACTAATTTCATATTCGTTTTGCTTCATCCTCGCTCCATCTACTTGAAAGTGCAAGAATAAAAGTTTTAACTACATTTGGATGTCATGATCCACACAAAGCTCAAACTTTAGTGAGTCAAACCATACACTCGATTGGAAACTATACTACACTTGACAACAAATAAAAACATAAGTAACAAGTATGGTATATAAATATAGTACGTGCAGTCATTCAACAAGTAAATCTCATCTATGACGTTTCGAACATTGTTTTTACTAATTTCAGAGAGAATTCAAGAATCCATGACCCAAAACAGTGTGGTTGTTTAAAATGTATCATTTCTACTAATTTCGTGTTCATTTTGCTTCGTTCTTCCTCGTATCCACTTGAAAATGTAAAAATGAAAATTTTAACTACATTTGAATGTCACGGTCCACCAAAAGTTCAAACTATAGTGAGTCACACCATACATCCGGTTGGAACCTACACTTGACAATAAAGAAAAATGTAAGTAACAAATATGTTATACAAAAACATAGCACGTACAGTCGTTCAATAAGTACAACTCAACTATGATATTCCAAATGACTTTTTACTAGCTTTGGAGTGATATCGAGAATCCGTGGACCAAAACGCCATATGGTTATTAAAATGTTTGGGTGTCATTTCTATTAATTTTGTGTTTATAGCACTTCATTCTTGCTCGTATTCACTTGAAAGTGTAAGAATGAAAGTTTCAAGTACATTGGGACGTCATGGTCCACAAAAAGTACAAATTATAATGAGTCACACTATACATCTGGTTGAAAACTACATTACACTTGACAACAACGAAAAAAGAAGTAGCAAGTATGATATACAAAATATAGCATGTGCAGTAGTTCAGTATGTACAACTTATCTATGATGTGTCAAATAATGTTTTTACTAGTTTGGAGTGAATTTGAGAATCCATGACCCAAAACGGCATGTGGTCATTTAAAACGTGTATGGGGGTGTTGTTTCTATTAATTTAATGTTAGTTGCGCTTCATTCTCGCTTGTATCCATATGAAAGTGCAAGAATGAATATTTCAACTATATTTAGATGTCACAGTCCACACAAAGTTCAAACTATAGTGAATCACACCATACATCCAGTTTGAAATTACACTACACTTGACAATAAAAGAAAACGAAAGTAACAAATACGGTAAACAAAGCATTGCAGGTGCAGTAATTGAATATGTACAACTCGTTTATAATGTTTCAAATGTTATTTTTGCTAGTTTCACAGTGAAATCGAGAACCCATGACCCAAAGGGCATGTAGTCATTTAAAACGTATTGGTGTTGTTCCTACTAATTTCGTGTTCATTTTGCATCATTCTCTCTAGTACCCACTTGAAAGTGTAAGAATGAAAGTTTTGACTACATTTTGATATCACGATCGACACATGTTGACCTATGGTTATTTTTAGTTTAGATTATAACTAAAAAATTATTCTTATCTCCAACATTTATATTCGAGCCTCCATTTTTACATGTTACGAACCTGATGAAAATCAAGCATTCATAAATCAAGCTTGAAAATCGAGCACTCGCGTCAAAACAATCGGAGACAAATCAAGCACTTGTGTCAAATTTAAAATCAAGTAACAAATCGTGCACTCACACCAAATCAATTGAAGATATTAGACTTAGATTATTTGAATCCATATGTAAAGGTAAAATAATTTAATTCTTAGCAATGAATCACTTAAAGCTCGTAAGTTAAATTTTTATGCACAAGATAAACTTTTCACAAAAACGCTCGCATAAAAATTATTTTCAATATGACAAAAATCTTCACTTAACTTTTAAATTCTTTACCAATAACACTTATTTTGAAAAGTTAAGTAAATATATCCCTAAAGTATTTACACTTGCTTAAAAAATCAAGAAAAGAGAAAATCAGAAATTTTTGGTCTAGTGGATGTCCGGTGGCTTCAACGATCAAAATTCTTACCATTCTGATTTCTGATGTATAACGGCTAGTTTCAGTCGCCCGTCAGTAGCGGTCGTCCGATTGGACATGACTTTTGACGTTTTGACTATTATAAATATCATATCACTTTACATTCAAATACACATTTCAAGAACACTCAAGTGAGATTCTTTAGAGGAAATTGCATTGATTTCTCCTATCATCTATTATCAAATCATTTTAGTTTTGAAAAACTTTTGATCAAATTAAATTTTGAAAATCATTCTACACATCGAAGTTTTTAACTTTGTATGAGGATCAGTACTCATTGTTTGCAAGTTATCGAAAGCTTTGTAAATGATTGGATTGCACCACTAGTATTGTAACATAGTGAAATGGGTCTTGCTCGTGCCGGAGAGCTCAGTAACGGAGGACGTAGATCATTGTGTTGGACCTCCATAATTATATCGTTTGCATTCTCTATCCCTCATTACTTATTACTTTCATATTCGTACTTATTATTTGAATTAATCTATCTAGTTATTATGTGTTTGATTTTAGATTATTTTTTTCGAAAAAATTTTAAAAATCAATTCATCCCCTCTTAGTTAGCTATTCTTGGGCTATCAATTGGTATCAGAGCAATGTGCTCATTTTAAAATTAAGACTTTACAATCTTGAGCAATTTCTAACCACAACAACCTTCAAAATCTCAAGGGGCATTCCACGAATCGACCTCCCTTTTTTTATGGCATACGTTATAATTATTGAAAAGTTATAATGATGATTTACATTCAATCAATATATTATAATATTTGGGAAGTCATTGAATTTGGTCCTTATGTGCCCACTAAGATTATTAAAATTGATGGAAAATCCGATCAATCTATTCCTAAACCTAGAGAGGAATATAATGAAAATGATAAAAAAAATTGTCCTTAAATACCAGAGCCAAAAACCTACTCTATTGTGATTTAGATAAAAATGAGTTTAATCATATTAGCACATGTGATTCCACATATGATATATGGCATACTTTAGAAGTCACTCATGTCAACACAAGTAAAGTAAAAGAAACCAAGATTAATCTCTTGGTCAAAGAATTTGAAAATTTCTTCATGAAACAAGACGAACTTATTGTTGACATGATTACTCACTTCATCGATATTGTTAATGGTTTCAAAGGCTTTGATCGTAAATTTACTAATGGTGAGCTTGTAAGTAAAATGCTTAGGTCGCTTTTAGAAGATTGGAGCTTATTAAGGATGTTGATAGAGAACACAAAAGACATCAACTCTTATCCATTGGAGGAACTCTATGGAACATTGATGACATACGAGCAAAACAACGCTGAAACCAAGGAAAAGACGAGAAAAAATAAGGAAGAATAAAAAAAGATCGTAGGCGTCAAATTGTTCTCAAATCGGCAATTGAAGAAGGAACTTCATGTGAACATATGAGTGATGAAAAGATTGATGATCTTGTGCTTCTTGTCAAAAAATGGAGAGGCTTTCGAAATAATTGAAAGTTTCAAAAGAAATATGAAAAGAGTGAAGAAAATGATTTGTTATGATTGTGATAAACCCGGTCAAAAGAGAACCGAGTGTCCAAACAAAAAGAGAAATTTCAAGAAAATAGTACTTCAAGCAATATGGGATGAAAGCGACGATGAGAATTGCGATGACAATGAAAGTCAAGAAGAGATCGCCAACATGTGTTTCATGGCAATCGACGATGAGGTAAATTCTATGAAAAATTCTCATATGATGATTTATCTTCTTCTTATGATGAAATTTTAGAAAAAACTCGCTCTTAGTCATTTTATTCTTAAAAAGAAACATAAATTATTAAAAAAATGAAATGGAGAAAATTTTAGAAAATAAAAAGGAAAATAATTATAATTCATTGTATAAAGAAAACTGCTCTTTGAAAGAAAATGTTGAAAACTTGACAAAAATTGTTTTTAAATTCACTCAAGGGAAGAAAAATTTTGATTTAATACTCGATAATCAAAAATGTATTTTTGATAAAGGAGGTATTTGATATAAAATATTTTTGAAACAAAAATATCTCAAAAATGTATTTGTCAAAGCCTCAAATACAATTCCCCAAAAAATTATTTGTAGCTTTTGAAATAAAGATGAACAAATTGCCCACAATTGACTAACAAAAAAGAAGCTACACTTTGAAAGTAAAAACAAATGGACTCGAGGATCTACTAAAACCAACTACTAGGACTCAAGCTTTTGTGTGTACCAAAAATAAAAAATTAAACTATTTTTGTAGGTACTAAAGAAGATGACAAGCAAATGGTTCTTGGATAGCGGGTGTTCAAAGCACATAATCGGATAGAGAATTAATATGCATATATAAATTCGTAATGCATAGATTGAAGCAAAATATATATATAAAAAAGACAACACATAATTCAAGAATCAAAATATTGCAGTTTATACAAGTATAAATCTAATCCAAAAATTCAATCAGTAACAGTTGTCACACAAACGAAATATTATTTCACAAGAGAAACAATATGCGATGTATCACTTATGGATTTCCTTAGACCAAACCCTACTTCCCTGAAATTTTAGGGACCCCTAGATGAAGATAAATATAGGGGGTTTCAGGAATCCGAAAAAGACAATAACTGTTTCGAAGGAATGAAAATGATAGTTTAGATATTTGTTACCAGAACTGTAAAATCGTAAATATACTCACGAAAAATACCAGAGACCAACTTCAAAATCAGATCGAATGATTTCTTGACAAAAACAGTTATAGATCTTTACAGATCTAAAGCCCCATTTTTATTGTAAAAAACATATATACAAGAATCAAAGAATTAGATCGTTTTGAAAAATTT
This sequence comes from Fraxinus quadrangulata, assembly GCA_903798255.1. Taxonomy (NCBI): domain Eukaryota; kingdom Viridiplantae; phylum Streptophyta; class Magnoliopsida; order Lamiales; family Oleaceae; genus Fraxinus; species Fraxinus quadrangulata. The sequence goes on from CAIGRB010055124.1 coordinate 16,823, forward strand.
AACAAGCTATGATACCACTGCTAGTCCCAGATAAAAAGATCGAAAGATTGTATAAGTTTGTTTTGAAGAAAAACGTAAAAAAAAAAATTTAAAAGCAACAAAAACACAAGATTTTTCTGCCAAAGCCCTCGGAAGTTTAACGATCGTTTTTAACACCTAATCCCCTGTTGAGCATCCCTAAAAATATTGCTTGAATCCACTATAAAGTCCCAAAACCGGGCAAGAAACAAGTTCAGTACAAAATATGCAATAAGGAATTCAAGAAACCCCTTTTCTCGAATACACCTCTCATATCAGCAATAACTCACAAAAAATATGTATTGCTTTACAAATCTCTCTAAACAACAATCTCACAAAGAAATCGTTCAACAATCATTCAATTGATAACCAAACTACATAGAGAATTTCACTAAGACAGAGAGAAAGACGAACAGCCAGTTGCAAACCCTAGAAACACAAGTGCCCTCTTTTTATATGAGATGAGCCCATATCATGCATCTAACGGTGTGTAATATTTCAAATTTCAAGCATTCGATTAAGGTGTGTTTATATATATCAAAAACATGTTTTCATCCAGTTTCCGTAAACATCTACTTGTTGGATCAAAAACATAAAGTTGGACCAGGTAATGGGCCATAAGAAATGTAGCAACCCAACTTCACACTCTCCTTTATCCATATAAACAAAAAACACCCCCAATAGAAAGCACATATCTATATATAATTATAAGCAAAAGAATTTTTACCTAGGGTTTGCTCAAACCTTTTTCGACACATGGGCAATAGTTGAAGTAACAACATTGGTCGTGAAAGAGATGATAAAAGGGCTTTGACTTGGGGAAGAATTGTGTCATTTGATTTGTTTTGCTTTAAGGGTATGTGAGGTAGTTAAAAAAAATTTATTACAAAATTTATTTTAAGGATAATTATATTACCACTACAAATTTTAATTACTACACCATAATTTTTAATATTTTTTTTATTTGCTTAAATAATCTTAAATAAAATTACATAATTAGAGTTTTAATATATAATTAGCATAAAGTAAATTATTGTTCCCCACAAACAAAAATCTACTTTTTTTAAACATCTAAGTGCGCATAGCTTTTCCGTCGACGATGACTTTTGCTTTCCTCCACGGCAGCAAAAATAATTTTCTTTTCCTCACAGTATCCATGATTTTTTTTGTTTCTTCCTCCCCTTTCCTTGGCCGTATACGCTTATGACGCAAAGGCACCACTGCCACCATAATATCTTTGCAGGAAGTAAATTACTAAAGCTTCATCAACAAGCAAAAAAAAAAAAATTAAAGAAGTTGAAAAACGCCAAGACGTCATGAAAATTAGTAAAGACGGATTCTTGGGTATGTTTACTCTTATTGGGAGAAAGTGTTGGACAGATTAATAGTTGCAATACAGTAAAGTGCAGAAAAATAAAACTTATCGACTGATCGAGTCTCGTGACAGCACGATGTGCTAAAGCGAAATTGCCCGTCGATAACTGCTGCGACCTCTGTGGACAATCACCTTCATGATACAACAATAAAATAAACCAATTGTGCAGTGTATTCCAAAAA
>CAIGRB010055131.1:0-21136 GCA_903798255.1 Fraxinus quadrangulata
TGGCTTCACTCAACTTGGCTATTGGGGTAACAAAATTCTCTCTCTCTCTCTCTCTCTCTCTCTCTCTCTCTCTCTCTCGTATTTTTAAGTTGGAAATAGACGAATCGAAATAAGTTGACAACATGAACAAACTTTATTAAGATTTGTTTTCATCCACTTGAACTTTTCAAAAGTTCACTAGGTATTGGAAAGGATGGCCATTAGCATTTTGCATGAAGAATAATCTTTTTTAGGACTCCTTTTCGAACAAAATTGAGGAAGATTTTTTGAGATTCGACAAATTGCTTTTCCATCTTATCTAATTTCACAGAAAGCACCTTCGGTATGTGTTGGATATGATAGGATTAGACATGATTAAGGAAGAAGTAATGTGAAAAAACTTTTATCATTGTATCATGTCGAGTTGTGTACTATGCAATTCAATACCAAGAATGTCATATGCCATATCGTATTGAGAATATGAATGAGTGAAATGTCAAAAGTACACCACAAAAATCGAGTGATGACACAAAAGAAAGTAGATGCATTGTGGGGTTTTGTACTCTCATTTCACATGGATTAGCAGTGTTTCATAGGTCCATACATGTGTTGAAAGAGGTACTTAGTACTAGGCAAGAATGATGAGTATTGTGAACATCGTCCATATCGCCTTAAACATGACATTCAAGTTTAAAGCTATGTTAGTTTAATGTTAGTGAAGCTTTACGGACTTAGATAAAAGTGAGATTATTAAAAGTAAAACTTTAATGTTTAAATGAAGTCGACTAGAGGTGAGCATCAAGGTCGCGTTGTTCAATTGATAAGGTAGGAATTGAACGAAGTGCCTATAGTGTTATATATACCATGTGATTGGTGCACTATATTGAATTAGACTCGACTAATTCATATCTGAAATGTACCCTTGTTCAACCTGTTAGCTTTTTTTTTCAGTTAACCACACCTAAGGTGGGTTATTTAGCCGTCATGTGATTTCACCTTAAGCTAAAATTGATCGTTTTTCCTAAAACGATGGCCAAAGGAAAAAGAGAAAAATAACGTTCTCCTCGAAGAGTTCGTTCGAGGAGTAAGCCAGTTTGGGTCCAAAACCAGTATTGAGAAAATCACTGCCTCGTCTATGTCTTCATCTTTGGTATATCCAAATCTCTGCATAGTCTGAGAGGTATCCAACTCAACTTTTGCATACAAGAAATTAAAAGAAGGTGGACTAGTGTTGCACAAAGGTGGAAACCTTAAAGGAAATGATTACCTTAGTCTAATCCATGTCGAGAGACTAAAAACATCATCATACATGTTCTGAAAATTGAAATCGAGAAGGAAGACAACGTGATTCACGTTAAAGTGATCAACTTTTTTCCCCTCATCGATTGTTGACTCGAATTTACACAAAAATTAGAGAACTTTTGCTATTTTTTTCAATATTTCAGATAGGGTCCATTCTTTAGAGATCATGGATTCCATTATAAATCTTTTCTCTCTGTAAATCATTTCATTCAACCATTATGAATGATGGAGTCCAAAATATATGATGTTTGTTTAAAGCGAAGAATCAAACAAATAAGTGAAAATAAAAAGTACTATTAGCACATGTAAAATGACCAGGCCAGCTCGTCTGGCAATGTCATTCCTTTTTGGCAACGAAGAAGCACGAACAAGCCTGTGAAAGTGGAAGCAATTTTAACCAACTTTACACATCTAGTGTCACCGTTCAGTATCTAAACTTGTATTTATGTTCATGCATTGATTTGTTCTCTCGATTCTTCATTCATTCTTAAACATAGCACTAGACTTCACTCTTAAAGTTAAGATTATCCTTCATTTCTCAAAAAAAAAAAAAAAAAATTGACTCCCATTTTGTTTCAATGACCACAGAATCACAAGATGACACTGGTTGAAGCTGATGGAAATTATCTCGAGCCATACTCTGTATCCAATATGGACATATATTCTGGTGAGAGTTATTCGGTACTATTCACTACAGATCAAGAACACTCCAATAATTATTGGATTTCTGTCAGTGTAAGAGGAAGAGAACCCAAAACCCCACAAGCTCTAATAATTTTGAACTATATTCCAACTTCTGCATCAAAACTTCCAAATTTACCCCCCCCAGTTGCACCATTGTGGGACGATTATGACTACAGCAGATCGTTTGCAAGCAAAATTCTTGCCCTAAAGGGCTCCCCTAAGCCACCAAAGAAGTATGAGAGAAGAATTATTCTGCTAAATACCCAAAATTTGATTGATGGATATACTAAGTGGGCTATAAACAATGTTTCCTTAGTGTTGCCAGCCACACCCTACTTGGGTTCGATCAGGTATGGTCTAAACAATGCATTCGACCACAAACGACCCCCAGAGAATTTCGGGCCCGACTATGATGTTTCTAAGCCTGCTCCAAATCAGAACTCGACATACGGGAGTGGAGTATACATGCTCAACTTCAACACTACAATTGATGTGATATTGCAGAATGCCAATGCACTTAAGGCCAATGTGAGTGAAATACACCCTTGGCATTTGCATGGACACGATTTTTGGGTGCTGGGGTACGGAGAAGGACGATTTACTGAGAAGGACGAGACAAAGTTCAACTTGAAGAATCCACCATTGAGGAATACTGCAGTAATTTTTCCTTACGGATGGACAGCATTAAGATTTGTGGCAGATAATCCAGGAGTATGGGCTTTTCATTGTCATATAGAACCCCATTTGCATATGGGAATGGGAGTTGTTTTTGCAGAAGCTGTTCATCATGTTAAGAAGATTCCTAATGAGGCTCTTGCTTGTGGTTTAACAGGGAAAATGTTGATGAATAGTGTGCACGAGTGAGATAATTAGCAGAATTTTTAAATCCACAGTTTCTGTACTTTCAATAATGTTTTGTTGTATTCTAGTCTGAAGTGTAATAGTGCGACAGCTTTGGTGCTGACAAACTTTATGCATTATTAGCAAGATGCTTTTATCCACATGATGTTGCAGAATTGCTGTGTCGATGATCTGTTGATGATGATTTGCAAATTATTTTTCCACGAAAGGATGAATATCGGGGTACTGTTGATAGCACCCCTAAACAAGGTATGCCTACAATCATTACTTAGAACTTGAGGTGTAAATCAGGTCTTGCCGGTATGGGCTAAACCCGACTGGGCAAGCTAGCACAGGCTGGTGGCAGGATGTACGGTCCAACACTGATCGTTTTCCACACGCACTAACGGTTTAATAAGTAAAGGAAAGTATATGGCACTGAAGAAAAAGAAGTCGATATCTTGTTTATTGCACTGACCTAATAGCATAAATGTTAGACTTGAAATAAAAGAAACCAACACACCCCTAGCGCTAATCAACTGGTGGAACATCAAGAAGAGCAAGGCTGTAAATTATGTTAAGTTATATAAAAGTATGCAAAATGACGAATGATGCGCTTTCGATATTAGAACATAATAGGCAATCACATATATAAGAATACGACTATTAGATATTAGTGAAAATAAGAGATTAATGGATAGGTACATAGTTAGACAAATTCGCACATCAACAAAAATAGTCATGAGGAAAAAAATTTGAAGTTCAACAAATTCGCATGTCAACAAAAATAGTAACAGGGGAAAAATTTCTCAGTTTTCCAATTGCTCTAAGTTCATAATACCAAATGTCGAAACAAAGTTGAAGATGCTAACAATCCAAACTATAAAAACGAAAGACACAGCACACGAGCATTTACTGAAAAAATGTCACTTAAAAACAACACAAACTGGAAAACGGGGCAAGCACCAAAATAAAGCTAATAATGCAAGAAGACCACATATCCTAACCAGAAACAGAAATTTGGTCAAACTTAACTGCCGTGATTCCTTTCTGGGGTCTATCTCGATACTTCCAACTATTTAGATTTGGTTTGTCCGGTTCTTACTTTGCCATCATGACCTTGACAAACTCCTCATAGTTGATCTGCCCATCACCATCAACATCAGCCTCACGGATCATCTCATCAACCTCCTCATCAGTAAGCTTCTCGCCAAGATTTGTCATAACATGGCGAAGCTCAGCAGCAGAAATGAAGCCATTCTGGTCTTTGTCAAAAACCCGGAAAGCTTCCTTGAGCTCCTCCTCTGAATCAGTGTCCTTCATCTTCCGAGCCATCAAATTGAGGAACTCAGGGAAGTCAATTGTCCCATTCCCATCAGCATCAACCTCATTGATCATATCCTGAAGCTCAGCCTCCGTTGGATTCTGTCCCAAAGAGCGCATCACAGTCCCAAGCTCCTTGGTAGTGATGCAACCTGCCATAAAATTCACAAGCAATTACAAAAGAAACTGATTATCATGATGTTATACGGCTAAAATGAGATGTTTTTATTCAGTACCACAAATACATAGAAACTATTAGGGTAATAAAAGTAGAGTAAAAAGGTGGCATCAACTCTATAATAAAGCTAGACATACGCGTTATAATTTACTTCACAAAATAATTAGATCAAATTAATGTGGATGACTGTTTTACACGCTTCATACACGGAAGACACGAAAGGAGAAAAAAAAAACAATAATTAATAGCATATATTCACAGATTACATATTGAATTTTCTCTTGGCATAAGAACAGATTTTGGTAAAAAAAAAAATTATTCCCTGAGTTATTTTGCCCCTGTTTGGTCCTCTTTTTGTATAACTCATTTTTCCTCAAACTCATCCAACCATACATTCCATTGGATCGACAACTTTTATAAACTTTTCAACCACATATTTCATCCTCTTTAATCAAAATCTATTAAAAATCTGATTTTTGACTAAGTCAGGGACTTAATGTAGTCGAAAAGGCATAAAAGATTTTCTATAATCGTGATCAAGATCATCAATGCTTAAATCTTGGCAAAGCAAACATTTAATGTGTCATACTATAAGCCACAAACAATCTTTAATCCGCTTACATAAAAGCCCAAAAATCAAACTGAAGTCACCAAATAGTTTGATTTAGAATATATCATAGATTCCATTAAAAAATAAAACCATAATCACATATTCTCCCGACTAATTGTAAAACCATAAACTCTTGCCGCGAGCCTTACCACACGATCATGAGAAATGACAAGGATTGGCATCAAATTATATTGATTTAAGACCATGTAGGACACCTCCGTCTCATTCACAATAATCAACTTTAATTTCACAAGGCATTGACAAAAACTCAAACCCAATCACATCGACTAGAAAAAATCAGATGAAATTGTCGTGTAAGGAGAAATTGGGGAGAAACACGGAGAAGAACCAACCATGGAAGGAAGAACAGCAAACTAGGAATAGAGAAGGAAGAAGGAAGCAACAAGCTTAACTGAATTTTGAATTGGAAACGACAGCGTTTCATTTAAGTAAATACAGCACCGTTTTGCTTTAGTTTGATTGAATAAATTGCAATAGGAAATTAAACAAACATTGTTATCCTTTAGCTGTGAAAGTGGTGGAATTAGAGGCTATATCAGCCCATGTTCGTAGTCGAGAAGGGGTATTGTTTTCTGCCAAAATTTCTGTGGAATTGTTGATTGAATCAACAGCTTTTCTCCCTCCTCTCTTGTTTGTTTTACATCATTTATCCTATCTCCATTCTGTTATCCTTTTATTTGGTTACTATTTCAGCTGGTTCAGTTCAGAAACTTCATTGATTGATCTGTGGAAGCTTGAGGTCGCGGGGTAAATTTCAGCTCATAACAAAATGTTTTAAAAAAAATTCAAATTCGTAAACGGGCAAGGCATCTCGCAACAGAACTGGATATCTCAGAACGATTAATAAAGATCAGACACATAATCACATGCATAGAAACATGAAATGAAGTGAAGCAATTTCCAGGAATTAGATTGGACAAAATAATGATAGAGCGACCCAACAAGTAGATCCGAACATTACATATCAAAAACCCAACAAGAATTCACATCAATTATAAATATTTATACTCATATGCGTATAGATATATAATAGATCAAAAAACCCACCAGGAATTCACAACAAATTACATATCTAGACACATGTATGCATATAGATTCATAATAGATCGAAAATCCCATGAAAAATTCACATCAAATTATAAATATCTACAGATACACGATGGGGGACGGGAGGAGGGCTGACCATCGCCATCCTTGTCGAATAGGGAGAAAGCTTCCTTGAATTCGGAGATCTGGTCATCGGTCAGCTGATCCGCCATTTTTTTCTCCGATGAATTAATTACTAGATAGGGCAATGATTTGTATCAACTAAGAGAAAAAACTAAAAAGGGCATATACAATTCCTTTTTCTCTTTTCCTTTTTTAATTCAATGGGAGCCAAAGCTTATACCAAAAGTAATTAAAATTTGAATAATCTTATTTATCTTTTTTTTTTTTTGGTAAAAATGTTATTTATCTTTATAACGATAGAATATATGTGATGTGATAATTTCCGTAAAATAATGGGATTAAACAATTCAATTTTTATGAGAAAGTAACGAGAAGCGAGAAAGGATAATGATTGCCACATTCCTGTTATTCCGCCGTCATAATAATAAATAACATTATTCTTAAAATTTATACAGAAAGTGATTAAACTCCAAGATGACAAAATGTTCCGTCCCATCTTGCATTGTCCCACCCCGAATTCTTGCTCCATTAAGAAATTGAGACGAGAATAATGGCAAAATGATATGATCGCAACTCGTCTTGCATTGTCTCAACTCGAATTTCAATTGGCAAAATTGAGGTGAGACCAAAAACATGGTCTTTAGCCTGAACCTAGCTCGACTCTTTATTTTTTATTTTATCTTTCGTATTTTAAAATTTAAATTGTGTGAAAAAATATAGTCAAATTAAAAGTACTTTTTTATAAGTGTTTATTTAGAACATGTGTATTTTTGTAATGTTCAAAAAAGAAAAAAAAAATTCTGGGAGCCGATACTACCCAAATTTTTTTTACCGTTATACAATAATCTGGAAGCACGCCTTTTGATCAGATTTTGCAGAATTACGCTTATACCATTTCGACATTTAATACACTAATTCTTGAAAGAAGGACATTTATGGTAATTTAACTAATTTTGAGTCAAAATATTATGGTTGGAAAGGCCACATACTTTCCAACTATCTTAATTTTCCTTAAAATATGATGAGAATTGTCTACATTACAAATTTTATTAAGCCCATGTTTTGTATACATTAAAATTTTCATTTTCATTTTTTTACTCATTTTCAACTACAAATTTTTTAATAAAATAATATTTTTCATCACATCGATAATTTTTTCTTATTTTTCAACGACACATTCTCCACCAATCTCCTATTTCAAAATACATTCTTTCAAAATAATGTGGTTCAAACACACCCTAACATCTTGTCTGTACAGTACAACATTACTAGACAATGAAAGACCTTAAATCTAAAAATTTATTGTCAAAAGTATTTCATAAAACATTTTCCTAAAATACACTACCATCTTTATATCGTTAAAAAGGGAAAAATACATAATTACATAAATTTAAAGATACAATTTCAACTTTAACAAACGAGATATTTTTTTAATAAAAAAACAGGTCATAGATGGGTTATGGTATATATTTGTGTGTGTGTGAAAAAGAACGATATTTAAAAAGATTCTACCCTAAACCAAGGAATTGGTTACATATTCATTCCAAAAATTATGTGGTATTAATTAAATAGATAATGAAATATATTGTATCAATTAAAGATAATTAAATATATTTCATTAATTAAATATATTAAAATCATAATATCATACTATTTATGCTAACGATTACGTATTAGTCACAATCACAGAACATCTGTCTCAAATCATAAATTTTATAAATCACAACTTATTTATCGATCACAAATTATCAAATTAATAGATACAACTAATTTTTTGGTCTCAAATTATCNAATCAAACTTAAAATATATGATTTTGCTAATTTTTTTCCTAAATTAAGAATTATATGAGTCCAACGCCCATGCAGGCTTTGCGGCTTCCTCTATTGCTGTTGGATTGGCCGTGGGTTCACTATTTTTTTAATACTCAGGTATCCCTAACTTACGCCAAATTATGTCCTGGACCATCCATCACCGACCCCTCAGCAGGCCGTGGGTTCACTTTTATTGGAGTTGGTCAAGGGACTGATAAAGAGGGTGTGACTTGCACAAAAAGTTCAAAATAATATGAAATTCTCCCCGTAAGTTTTCATCACATGAAATACTTATTATACATAACTATTTACATAGTAATTAGGTGTTAAAATGTAAATAAAAAAGTTATTTGTTTGATGAGATTTTGATCCAAATTAAATCTCAAATCTCGTTACATCATTTGATGGTAAATAATTATGTCCATGCTTGGTTCGGATTAAAATTCAATTAAAATTTAAAGTCGAGGTTAACAATTAATTTCAACCAAATATTTTATGGGATCCACAATTTTTCAACTTTTATCAAAATATACTAAAAGCCTGATTTCAAATTATACCAAACAGGGACTATGTAAATTGTTATGTGCATATAACACAACCCGTATTTTTAAGTCTGCAATTACTAACAAGTTGACTTTGTTGGTTGATCATCTTTTTATAAATTTAATACAAATTTACGTTGGTTTATGTTCGTATAAAATCTTCATCAAAATTTTGAAAAAGAAAATAGGAATGAAATTAATTCATTAGGGAATAATTTAGAATTTATCCACAAAAATAACAGTGACAATTTTTTAGTAAGTTTCATAGAATTAAGTATTTGCTACAATTGCTGTTGATAGCTATCACATAAATATGTTTTTGATATTTACGATGGATTTGTATATGTCGATCAATCAAATGTTTCTCAAACATTTTTTTCTTATAAATGGTCAACTAAATGTTTCTCAGGCATTCTCCGTTTTATATATTTTAGATAATAATAATTATGTGTAGAAGAATGGACTATTTGAAGGACGCGCCCATCAAATATACGAACAATCCAATATTTGCTGACACGTAAATAACATCGCAAGTCATCGAAGCCATTTTGTGTGTCGATACCATTTGATTGAACATGAATTAGACATACATGATGCACCTATCATTCTTATCCTCATCGTGATATTGTATCTCAAAACCACTTTTCCATCAATATATTCATCAAAATGACTACAATACCCTTAATATTAATTAAAAGGAAGAGTTAAAAATAGAAAAATACAACATCTCCACAACGTTAAATTCTTCGATTATCGACATTTTACTATTTTTGCACAAAATCATTCATTGATGATGAAAAATGTCCATCTTTCTATTAAATCATCGCATAACTTCAATATGGTAATACGTCTTTGTTTGGTTTCACTAAAAATGTAGATTAAAATTCAACTCAAAATCAATATTAAACTTTAATAATATATTTAATGAGATTAACAATTTTTCAATTACACGGTTTATCATTTTTTCTTAAAATTTACTAAATTCCGATTTTATCTAAACCAAACGGGGCTCGATATAGAGTTCAAGTTTCACGTCGTTCATTTAAGGGAAAATTTGCATGTATCAAGTCAATTTCACACATACATGAACGAGCCTTTTTGTGATGCAACAGACAAAACACTTTTAAATCAATGCATATGGAAACTTCCATCGAAGTCAACGTTTTTCTAGAATTGTAGCTTGTCTGGATTAGCTATGGGCGATGCAAATTTTCCGGTTGTTGACATATTGTCTCTATTAATATTTTTATAATAAAATAAAATGTATATGATTTCAATTTTAAATAGTTTTCACGTTAAAGCATTGTCTTTATTAAGGGTTAATTATAATTTGATTATTTTACTTGTACATCAATTATTACATTAAACGTTATACAATGTACAAGTGGCATTATGTAACCCCTGATGTACATGTATCGCAATCCATTATAATTATATACACTTCAACCGTTAGTCGAAAAATGTAATCATTTTGATGACTCACTCGACCAACTTATCAATTATACTCGTAACTTATCGAGTTGATGTATGCAAAAATGTTTTAGAATTGACCATTTGGTACCTAAATTGACATGCAAGGTACCTATTGTTATAGATTTTGGATGGGATAATTACAAAATTGTGTGATTCACAAAGTCTAAGGACCAACACGTGCTAAATATACAGTTGGAGGACCAAATTGTGCGATCCCAACAAGTAGAGGACTAACTTGTGCATTCCACAAAGTTGAAGGACCAACTTCACATAGCAAGAGGACCATAATTTTCTATTCATATAGTTCGAGGACTAATTTGTGTGATTCAGTTAGTTGGAGAACAAACTTATAAATTCAGTTAGTCTGTGGACCAACCTATGGAATTCAATTAGTTGGAGGACCAATCTGTGCTGAACACATAGTTAGACCAATTTGAGCTAGGCACGTAGTTGAAGAACTAACTTTCTTATCTACACAGTGTGAGGACCAAATAGCGAGATTCGAATAAATGGAGTGCAAACTTATCCGATTCACAAAATATCGGACCACTTGCACTAGCTGCATAGTTGGAGGGCCAACTTGCCCCATCCACATAGTTGGAGGTGCAACTTGTATATCCAAATAGATAAATTGTAAGCAATTACATCATTAACATTAAAAGAAAAAAATTTGTTGTCTATAAAAGATATTGTCACATGAATGATTCATTGATCTGGAGATGAAATTTAAATAAATTCATACGACCTTTATTTAATTGCTTATGTTTTTAGATGATCGGAGAAATAATCAACCAAGCACTGTCACATATCGATTGGTTAGTGAGTTGATTAGCATGATATCAGATCTATATAAATGACCTCGATTTGAGTTTTGCCACTATTTATCTCTTAAATAAAGTGCAATGTTAGGTTTTTGATTGGTAAATAAATTTAGCTTATATACGAGGAGGGCGTATTGATAATAACGTTTAAGTATGTGTATTTAGTAGTTGCGTAGAAGTTCATTAGCTTTAGAAATAAATGAAATGTTGATGGTACTTTTGACCATAAGTGAAAAAATAGAAGGACAAAGTGGAAAATTGAATACTTTCCACCTAATCAAAAATGATGGAGACATCTTAAATCGTTTTGACTTTTGAATTCAAATTATCATTATCCAAAAAATTCTGCTGAATTAATCGTACCATTATCCAATCCAACTGCCATTTTAAATTTTATTTAATTCGACGTTAATTTTTGTCCGTTTCCATATATATAAATCATTCATTTTAAATTTTAATACGTGCTTTCTAGGTGGTATAGACTTATAAGCTCTAGAAAATGAAGATACGTGAGTAATACGTATGATGTAAGTATGAGGCCTACGAAATGTGTAAATAAAAATATTCGATCGAGAAATTTAGACTTCGCTGAATGAATAAATAAAATGTACTTAATGTGTTATAGAATTTTAGTAATAGTGAAAGCTCTATATCAAAATATACCAATTTTGAATGGGTTGAAAAAGATTAAAATAAAGCTTTGTTTGGTTTTGATTTAGTTAGAAATTAAATTTTCGGTGTTACTTATTATATACTAGATTTAGACGAGAGGGGAAAGCTTGAGATAGCTAGATGTATAAATCTTCAGTTGACTAGGCACTGTGCGAATAAACAGAGAGACAGAAGGCAAGGTTGGCGGGCAAGGAAAGTTGTTGTCTAAAGCCGGTAAGGAAGTGCTTTTGAAAGCTGTAGCTCAAGCTATCCCNATGTATAAATCTTCAGTTGACTAGGCACCCTTGAATAAATATATTAGATTTGAAGAAAAATTGATTAATTATACGATTGAAAAAATGATAAAAATTATGTATAATTGAAAATGAATTTAAGGAAAAATGAGTTTTTTTTAAAAAACATATTTTTGGGTTAAATAATCAAGTGGGTGTTTTGTAAGAATTAAAATTAGATTTTTAGTAGATTGTGATAGAAGTTTTTGAATTATGTGATTGAAAAGTTGTGAGGCTCATGAAAGATGTGGTTAATATTGATTATTTGACTTTGATTTAGATTAAAATTTGATTTTAATTCGAAATAAATAGGGCTCAAATAAGTTTTGAAAAAAAAAATTTAAGGGAAAATGAGGAATGAGATATATTTGAGTTAAATAATCAAAGAAAATTTTAAATTATTAGAGAAAATTTCATATATAACCACTGTGCTTTAGAATTTGTAACAAATTAACCCCAAACCTTCATAATCGAACTTATACATACCCACTCTCTCACCAATTATCTCTCTTTTATTTACTAATTTTTTTAATTAAATTTAATCGTAATAGACTCGAGTCAATTTTTTCCTCAATCTAATTCTACACATGAGTGAATTTAAGCAGCAAGGTATTGTTTAACGTTCAACAATGACACAAAAAACCTTTCAATTTCAACATGAAACTAAAGTTGGGTATCGAAAAGTTCAATTTCAAAGGTGAGGACTAATGTTCTACTGATACTAAAGATCAGGGACTAAACATGTAATATATCTAAAATAAATACTTCGATCATTTTTAGGTGGGATTTATTAATATAGTACACAACGTGGGTCCCACTGGGAGGACGTGGGTGAAAACAGATACCTAGGCAGTGACGCTGTTTTAAGCGCACTGTCCTTCACTCCTTCAAACTACACTCTCTTGTTTCTCTCTCTATAATCCAGGGCGTTAAAGCGTCAGTTTTAGGGTTTCTAGCTACTATCACACGCCTTGCCCTTTGAGGCTTCTTCTTCAACTCTAGGTATGTGGATCTTTATCCATTCGAGTACTTTTCTATGGGCCATTTTCTTGTAAATTTCTGTAAAATTGTTTATTTTGCTGCATTTTGATGAAATCTGTTGATTTCTTCAAACTTGAGTTTTTGTGGGTTTTTAAAGATGTTTTTGTAAGAATCTGAGTTTTTTTCTCTGCAAAATCGTATTTTTCTCTCACTCTTGAAACCTAATTCATGGTGTTGAAAGCCAGTCAGTTATAGGGTTTCTTCGTTCTCTGTTTTTTACACCATCTTCTTCTCAAAATCTGGTCTTTTAGGGAAAATTGCTGCACACTCGAAGCCCATTTTTTAATTGTGATTTTGTGTCAAATTGACTGTAATTTTTATTTTTTTGCTGCATTTTTGTGAAATCTGTTCATTTGTTTTGTTCAATACGGTGATCAAAGCCGGTTTTTAGATTTACGCTTTCTGTTTTGTGGGTTTTTAAAGGCAGTAATAATTTTGAGTTTTCCTCTCTCAAAAGTCTTGTTTTTTAGGGTTTTGTTTCTCTTTTTAGCGCAGCCAGTTGCATTCCCACTTTTTCTCTTACACCCTCGGAGTTTTTAAGGCATGTTTTCTTGAAATCCCCTAGATTTCCACTTTTGGGCATTTTTGCTATTTTTAAAAATATTTTACAAACAAACAGCTGTTATCGCATAGCTTGATCTTCTTAAAACTTGTTTCGAATTTGTGCTTTTTAAAGTGTTTAATAAGATCTTTCTTCGTCTTTTTGCTTTTATTTTCATATATATATTTTTTTAATGCGTAGCTATTTTCTGATTTACTTCGATCTTTCTTTACTCTCGCCAGAAATAGTTTTTGATGAGTTGGTTTTATTTTTAATGCCTTTTCCCCTCATTTTTGGGCTCATGCAATTTGATTCTTTAGTGTCAGAGGAAGCAGTTCTTTTTTTTTTTTTAATTTATTTTTGTCGGTGGAGGATATTTGTGTCTACATAAAATCAGCTTTTTTAGTTGCTTTCTTTACAATAGTTTTTTTATTTATATTTTTGTGGGCTGCTCTCTGTTTTTCTGTGTTCTATCATGCATGCGCCATTTTGATCTATTTTTTCTCTTGCTCTGGTCATGGACTGGTTTATGCTTGTTAGCTGTTTAGATATGCTTAAAATCAGATTTTCAGCTGCTTTTCTTGGCTATTTCTTTTGCGGGTTGCTATCTTGCTTTCCAGTATACTGTCATATATATATGCTCCATTTTGGTCTGATATTTACCCTTGCTGTTGTCATGGACTAGTTTATGCCCTGTTAACTGTGTTTCTTCAAGTTTCCCGGGTTTTTACCCTCCTGTTTTTCTCTTCATTTTGGTTAATTTTACTTATAATTATATCCTAACTTATCAGTTGTTGCCAGACTCTCAGAATCACTTGGTGAAGCTTTTCTAAGAAATCTGACAATGGATCCCTCCGAACAAGCTCATAATGGGGAACAAGAGCATAATGGGGTTAAGGAGCCTGAACAAGAACATAATGGGGCTGCAGATCCTTTGCCGCCTCCCCCGCCTGTTCCTCCAAACGTTACTCCAATCAAAGCGGAATCAGAACAGGCAGTAAAAAAGGTTTTCCGTGCTCCAATGCCTAGACGAGGCATGGGGACCAAGGGAAGTAAGGTTCCTATTCTGACTAATCACTTCAAAGTGAATGTCTCCAATGTTGATGGGCACTTCTTTCATTACAGTGTACGTCTTTGTACCCACAATCTTTGCTCTTCTCTATTTTGGTGGTATTATAAATTATTTTGCTTAAGAATGTCTGGCTTACTTGATTTGCTTACCCTGATTGTGTTTCTTCTTAGGTTGCCCTGGCCTATGAAGATGGTCATCCTGTAGATGGGAAAGGTGTTGGAAGAAAAGTGTTGGACAGAGTCCACCAAACTTACGATACTGAGTTGGCTGGCAAAGAATTTGCCTATGATGGGGAGAAAAGCCTGTTTACTGTAGGCGCACTTCCGCGAAACAAACTCGAGTTTACTGTTGTGCTTGATGATGTTACTTCAAATAGGTTTGTCAGAATATCTGTCATTTTAACTTGTTTTTAATGATATTTGATGTTTGTGTCTTTTTATGCTACTGCATGGTTTGTATGCAGGAACAATGGAAATGCTAGTCCTGGCGGTCCTGGAAGTCCTAATGAGGGTGACAAGAAAAGGTTACGGCGACCATATCGATCCAAAACTTATAAAGTGGAGATAAGTTTTGCTGCCAAAATCCCCATGCAGGCGATTGCAAATGCTTTACGTGGTCAGGAATCTGAAAACTCTCAAGAAGCTTTGAGAGTTCTGGATATCATTTTAAGGCAGCATGCTGCAAAGAAGTAAGTTGTACTTCTAACTTGAAGTGGTAGATTATGTCAGACTATGCTAAAATGTTACGTTTCTTGAAAGTAAGCCAAGACTTGAGTTTTAATAGTTTACTTTCCGAAAATGTAATTTAAAGAGTAAAATAAGTAATTTTGGCACAGTCTAACTCGTCTCTTGAAGTTGTTATGACATGAATAATTAACCATATGCTCAATGTCAGGGGTTGCCTACTGGTTCGTCAATCTTTCTTTGACAATAATCCGAGGAATTTCACTGACGTTGGAGGAGGAGTTCTTGGCTGTCGTGGATTCCACTCGAGTTTCCGAACCTCTCAGGGAGGTTTGTCTTTGAACATAGGTAATACTTTGTTTGCATATTTTCCCCTCATCCTTTTTTATTTATGTTTTATAATTTCGTTGCAATTGTTTAATTACAATGTTATCCATTTTTATGTTTTCAGACGTATCCACAACTATGATAATTCAGCCTGGTCCTGTAGTAGACTTTCTTATTGCGAACCAAAATGTGAAGGATCCCTTTTCTATTGACTGGGCAAAGGTAAGGAGCTATTTCATCTAGGCAGTTGTACGTGTTTAATTGAACCACTTCTTTAACCAAGAGTGCTTTCTCATTGCAAGCAAAATCTACTACAATTTGAACTCCTCAGGCAAAACGTGTCCTAAAGAATTTAAGGATAACGACGAGTCCTACTAACCAAGAGTACAAAATTACTGGATTAAGTGAGAGGCCTTGTAAAGAGCAATTGTATGTTTTATCTGTTCCATTCAATCTTCTTATTTATTTAATTTTTTTCACTTTTCTGGTTTCCGTTGTTTGTCATGAGTCTGAAGTTGTTCTTTTTCTCAAATTTTCAGGTTCTCACTGAAGCAGAAAAACAAGGATGATGCTGGTGAAGCTCAAACCACTGAAGTGACTGTCTATGATTACTTTGTTAATAGCCGCAATATTGATTTGCGCTATTCTGCCGATTTACCTTGTATCAATGTTGGCAAGCCAAAACGTCCAACTTACTTCCCTATTGAGGTAAAACCTTGTAATAAAATTCAACTTTTCTATATTATGCATTTCTTATTGAGTTTATTAATGATGGATGATAAACACCACTGATCTCTGGAAAATAGTAGTTTAATTGGTTTGCTTTTGTCCTTGCAGCTATGTTCCTTGGTGTCCTTGCAACGGTACACAAAAGCTCTCTCCACTTTTCAGAGAGCTTCTCTTGTGGAGAAGTCACGTCAAAAGCCGCAAGAACGGATGTCAACTCTGAGCGGTGTACGTTAATTTTTTGTAGATGTATGATTTTACGTTGGCTTTGATTAACTGGTGTTGGGTTGTGGCAGGCTTTGAAAAGTAATAACTACGATTCGGAGCCTCTGCTTCGTTCTTGCGGCATTTCTATCAGCAGTAACTTTACACAGGTTGATGGCCGTGTTTTGCCAACCCCGAAGGTATGTTTTTGAGACATATTATGCTTTATAGTTGTATCTCCATATCCTTTTTATTGTAACCTTGTGTTATTAAGGTGGGTGGAAAGGTTTCAACCTATCTTTTATTTTCTATCTGCAGTTGAAAGCTGGAAATGGAGATGATATATATGCTAGAAATGGAAGGTGGAACTTCAATAATAAGGTTTGCCTTATGCTAATCTGATCATATATATAAATTAACGTGCCAATTTCTACGATTCTTTTCACTTTAAAACACATTTATTTTGTTGGACAGAAATTTGTTAATCCCAGCAAGATAGAACGATGGGCTGTTGCCAACTTTTCAGCTCGCTGTGACTTACGTGGCCTTGTCAGGGATTTGATTAAAGTTGGAGAAATGAAAGGAATTGTATGTTCTGCTTGATTCTTTCGTGCTTACTAGTTACTGTATGAAATTTATTTGGTAATCTATTTTAATTCTTCCATGCTGTCTTCAGACTGTGGAGGCTCCGTTTGATGTCTTTGAAGAGAACCCACAGTTCAGACGGGCTCCACCACTTGTTCGGGTAGAAAAGATGTTTGAAGAAATTCAGTCAAAGCTTCCTGGGGCTCCCAAGTTCCTTCTCTGTTTACTTCCGGAGAGAAAAAACTGTGACATATACGGTTTGTTAGTTAACAAATTTTTGTCGTTATAAATTATGCATAAAAATTAGAGACATCTTTTAAACCTGCACAAAACTTTTAAGGTCCATGGAAACGAAAAAATCTAGCTGATTTTGGGGTTGTTACTCAATGCCTGGCTCCCACCAGAGTTAACGATCAGTATCTGACTAATCTTCTTTTGAAGATCAACGCAAAGGTAAAAGATACTCAATGAAATTGTGTGTTGTGTTAAATATTATGAGATTTTGCTTGGATAATTTGAAAATTTTGAAAATTTTATCTTTTGTCCCTCGCATTCTTGTGTTTTTGCAGCTTGGTGGTTTAAATTCTGTGTTAGCCATCGAACAAAATCCGTCTATTCCAATGGTATCCAAGGTTCCATCCATAATTCTTGGGATGGATGTGTCACATGGCTCCCCTGGGCAGTCTGATATCCCATCCATTGCTGCGGTGAAGTGCTCCCTCTCTCGTGTCTGGTTGATATATAGTTTTTATTTTTTCTATATTATCTATTTATTGCAACCTGCTTTTGTGTTTACGTTTTAAACAGGTAGTCAGCTCGAGGCAATGGCCATCGATCTCTCGTTACCGAGCTTGTGTTCGCACTCAGTCCCCGAAGGTGGAAATGATAGATTCTTTGTATAAACGTGTGTCCGACACTGAGGATGAGGGCATAATCAGGTGAGTTTTTGTCTTGGGTTGGAATTATTAAAGCAAAGCCCGTTTCAGCAGCCATTTGATAGGTCGAAGTTCTTTGACTATGTACAAGCAACTAATTCGATCATGATTTGAACTGCAGGGAACTTTTGCTAGATTTCTATGTCAGTTCTGGAAAAAGGAAGCCTGATCAAATAATCATATTCAGGTAATTATAAATATATTATCGATCTCAAGCACATTTGATAAGTTATTCATAAAGCATGTTGTTATCCACAAATTGTTTTTAGTCTCTTTTGATATCATTTAATAATGTCTATAAATTGCACCACAAAAAGGTTTGCTGATTGACACTTTTCCCCATGTGCAAAATATCAGGGATGGTGTGAGTGAATCACAGTTTAATCAAGTTCTCAACATTGAATTGAATCAAATTATAGAGGTAGTCACACTAGTCATATTTAAGATGAAGTTTAAAATCTTCTTGAATTTCAAACTAAATTAAAGAGTATTTGGGTTTTCACAGGCCTGCAAGTTTCTAGATGAGAAGTGGTCACCCAAATTCGTCGTAATAATTGCACAGAAAAATCACCACACAAAGTTCTTTCAGCCGGGGTCCCCGGACAATGTGCAGCCAGGTAAGTAATATATATTGATCGTGCAAAATATATACGGGAAATTATTATTTGTATTTACCTAAAAGAGTTGCATGGTGAAGGCACATCATTCCATTTACTCCAACATTATGATTTTTCAGGAACGATAATTGATAACAAAGTTTGTCATCCCCGAAACAATGACTTTTACTTGTGCGCTCATGCTGGGATGATAGTAAGTGTTTTGCATATCCTCTTGTAACTACCTATCTTAATGTAAATTAATTCTTTAGTAGTGAGAATAAAATTTTTAATACCTATATTTTTCTGACATGATTGTGTTCTCAAAGTTGTATGGACTTTACAGGCTTGGCTAGTCAAGTTAAATGACTAAAATTTACCATATTTTAAGTATGTTTTCTCAATATTTGGGTGTAAACCATTAATAATATGATGTCAGAACAGCAGTACGACTATCTGCATGCTTCTTTGGTAGATTAGGAATTTAATTGGACTCTATATTGTTGATGCTTTTAGAAGTTTTACCTCTACAACTTGTGGATTAGAATGCCAACACATTTGCTAATTTTATCTTTGCTTATTTCAGGGGACAACCCGACCAACTCATTACCATGTTCTGTTAGACGAGATCGGTTTCTCACCAGATGATCTACAGGAGCTTGTGCACAACCTTTCTTATGTGTAAGTGAATTATTTACTAAAGTTAATTCACTCACTAAGTTGAAACAATATAAAGTAGTTGATTTATAATCGCATCTTTCTTTATTCCAGTTACCAGAGGAGCACTACTGCTATATCTGTCGGTAAGACAAGATTTTAACTTCATTAGACAAGAGCCTCGTCTTTTTACGAATTTTGATTCCAAATTCATCTGTGCCTTCGGGTATTTCCTGCTTTCATTTTTCAAAATTTTACTCAACTGTTTGATTTCGTTTGTGCTCAACTGCAGTTGCTCCTATCTGCTATGCTCATTTGGCTGCTACCCAGTTGGGTCAGTGGATGAAGTTTGAAGACGCATCGGAGACATCATCCAGCCACAATGGGGCGGCACCTGCTGGAGGTGGCCCTCCTGTGCCACAGATGCCCAAGTTGCAGGAGAGTGTCCGTAATTCCATGTTTTTCTGTTGATGCTTAGTTATCCCTTCTCGGCTTATGTATAAAGACGACTTCGGCCGTAGGTTGTGTAGTGACTTTGCTCTAAGTTTATGTTTTGTGTTTGATCGTCTGAACCGGGTAGTCTGTGTGTTTATATCCTTAAGCTAGTCATCCATACACTAGCTTGATTTTCCATGTAGGATGCTTATGTTTTCTCAACTCTCCCGTGGGAACGGCTTGTGGCAGTTTGCCTAGTAACTATTTTCTGAAGTACTCTTCAGGATCTGTTCAAACGTTTTGAAATCATGCTCTTGCTATTACTTTTCACTCTTTACCTACCGTGACAAGTTTTTGCAGGGATAGAGGCTATTCTACTTTTCATAACTGAGGATTTGTTTGTGCATCTTTGGGTGAGCTTTTAAGTAGCTTGCAAAACGGGTTTCTACCTTTCATCGTCTGTAATGGAATCCCTCGTATATGGGATCCATACCCGTTTTCATGACCCTTGCCCATTTTCATTTTGATCGGAACAGATTTACTAATTCTTTAATTCCATTTAGCAATAGGGAACCCATTAGGGAATGAATGCTAATGTTAGATTCGAAACTTAGGCACGAGTTCTACTGAAGAACAACTGAGTATACATGCGAAACAAAACAATGGTTGTGCGAACAAAATTTGAACTCAGTTGGACGACGCCTCAACGGTCTTAGAAGCGTATTTGGATTTGTTGATGCTCGACTCCTTACATAGTTGCTCGGTGCCTATTGGTTTGTGGGTCATTCTTCAATGACGATCCAGGGAACTTCGCTGATGGTGGAAGCGGAGTTCTTGGCTGCTGTGGGTTTAACCAGAGTAGTTCGAGGACTGACGAACCAATATGCATCGAGTTACTTTGGGAGTAGCCAGGAATAACAACCCCAAAATCCGCTTCCAATGAGCATAACAGTACAAGTGATTCATCTTCAATACCGCAATCAATAAAATTTATTTGGATCATGCAAGACATGTTCTTGACTATGATAATATGTTCGAACTGAATATGATTAGAAATGACAACTCGAAAGCATTTACTTGTACGTCTTGAAAGTATATGGCCAAATTGATCCTCCAGGCCCATTTAGTCCATGGACTATAAGCCTCTTAGTAAATTTTCTAGTCCAGTAGGCTGCTTATTTTACCCATCTATAGGTTTTGTTGGGCTTCGAACAATTATCCAGGGCATGTGGACTATAAGCCTCTTAGTTGCACTCTCAGTACCTCTACATTCTCATGTAATTTTACTTCTTCCAAAATGTTTAGAAATTCAAAAGCTATTTAAAAAGTAACTTTTACTTCTTAAACGTAGAAGAACTTCGGCCTATTAGACTATGTCTCAACATTTCTATGAGTAGTGACTATGAAATTTGAATAATTCTGTGTACAAAACTATTTACATACCAGAAAACTTACAGAAGAATAATTTTCAAAAATACCCTCTTACATAGAATTTGCAACCAAATCTATTATAATTATATAGAAACTTTAATCAAGTCCTCAAAAATTTATGAACTCAGAATCTTTAATAAATTTAACTCCAAATATTATACAAGACTTTGTTAATTTAAGAATTACAACATATAGTAAATTAAA
>CAIGRB010055144.1:23527-42724 GCA_903798255.1 Fraxinus quadrangulata
TTGAACTCCTTTCGATTTTGGAATTTTATAATATAAATCTTTTATTCTTTATATTTGTTTGTTTTTCTATTGTTCAATGTTAAGTTAGCATTTTGTTTCATAATATCCTGTTGAATTTTACGTTTACGTTGATTTGGGGGACCAATGTTGGGAGTTCGCCTCGGGCCCCGAAAATCACAGAACCGGCCCTGGGTGTACTGCTTCTCCAATGTAACACAAAGGCCATAGCCTTCAACTTTATATAGCTATTTGGTACATTCTTTTGTCTTTTATGCTCTCCTGTCCATTATTTCTCAGTCAAAATTAATTGTTAATTTTGACTTAAAATTTTTAATCGCACCAAACAAGGGCTAAGTAAGTTGGACTCTTTTAGATAGCATAAGGAAAAAGAAAGAAATTGTGCACATTACTTCATCTCGTTTCTTGCTTTCAATGCAACTCCAAAAGTAAATTCGACATAGATACAAAAAATGGTATGAAAAACACAAAACGTGCTATTCAACAAACTCATAGATTCCACAGAATAACTTGAAGAAAACTCCAAGAGCTCAATGTTTATTCAATAATCAATTGGCTTCTAACAAACCCAACTTTTGAATGTAAAGGAAACCAATTATAAACAACAAAGATAAAAATATGCAAAAAAATAAAAATAACAACTAACATAGTTGAACTAGTAGAGTCACAAGCCTCGATGCCCCTAGCCACGTCGCGCCATCCTATCCATCTTCGGGTGGTCTAGTCGAGCCTCAAATGTGCACACCACATCTTTCGTTGCACAAGCCATGAAAAAGATCATAAATATCACTGAAAATGGTGCAGCAAAAATGTGACTATTGAGAAAAATATTGCTGTGAAAAGGAAAACCAGTAACGTGATTGCCAGAATGAACCCTACAACTCCCAATTCACTTCTGTAATTAATATCCTTCATAGCCTGCCACCAAGTTCGTCTTCTGCTATTTTTATGGTCATTAATTTGCCTACAAATTTCTCCATAGTAAAAATCCTTCACATTAATATCAACTTGCAGTTTCTTCAACAGATTAAGAATTTCTCCCTCTCTTGCATGTCTACCATCAATGAGAATTCTTTTCCTGCGAAGTAGTCGTGCATCGTTTTCATTCCGGATTAATCTTGCCATGAAAATAGAGTATGATGTGATCGTCTTTGAACATTGGTGGTGGCTACGCTCTAATGCTATAAGGTTTCTGAACAAAATTTCCGTATATCCATTGATTTTAAAAGGTGGGATTTGGAGTTCTTCTTTGATGAATTTTATGTTCAAAGGGACTTCTTTGGCTGCCCTTCTAAGTCTTATCCCAGCTAACTGAAAGGTAAAAACACTGTTAAAGCATCTTGCCTAAGCTCAAATAAAATAAAAATATTAATTTTCTGAAAAGTACGTAAAGACTTTTGAAAGAAGTACGCTAATGGTATTTTAGTTGAAGCAAGGTGGCTATAGGTATTTTGTAAACTTCAACCTGAAGATCTGTAGCACCGCTGCGTAAATCTTTATGACCACCAGTGGATTGTGTTTGAGGCATTGTCGGAAGATATTGCAGGCGGATTAAGTCGAGCAAGTTATGGATTTCCGGACCAAATTTATCTTGAGGGAATTGTCCATCACCTGGAATCAGTTTTCTGAAGAAACACAAGGCAAGTTCCTTGAGGGACGTGTTGCTACATTGCTTAATTACAACAATATGAAACAACTTCTGAAGAACCCAAAAGGGAATTTGATTTTCAAGTAAAATCATGTCGCATCTTAACCAGAACATTTTACTGTCTGCGCTGAAGAATATTGGATCATCCCTACGCCTCAGATTCGTGATGGAATACTCAAGAAAAAGCTCGATTATGAAGCAACCATCGATTAACATAATTTCAACAAATTTATCACTCTCCATGTTGACTGTTTCACCATAGAATTTTCGAGCTTTTTGTTCAGAATGTTTAAGTGTCTTGACACAAGTGTCAAGAATTGTTTCTGCGTTAGGGTGTCGATTCAGCAGTGTGTCGAAATATTGCCACTTTAGATCTTCCATGACTTGAAGGCTGTGTTTGCCATGGTGAAAAGGTCCAATTGACAGCAAACTGGGGAAATATTTTTCTCGATTTCCTTCAGTAAGTTCTTCAGAAATCCTGCAAACGGAATGCAACAAAGAAACTTTTTCCACTTTTTCCTTGATCGAGTTTACAAGATCATGCTCATGACTAATTTCGATGGCTACATGATCTGTTTTTTCAGTTTGTCCATGTTGTTCCATTTTATTTGCAAGTAATGTCTGTCGAAGATATAAATACAAATAAATAAAATAGTACCTTCCCGACAATGTATAAAGGGATTTGCAAATTTGAATGGAAATTAAGAGGATCTTCTACTATAAGATAGACGAAAGTAGAAGACTGACTTACACTGTGGGAGAGGCCAACCGATAGGCAACTTTCAATGCAAAGAGCGATCTTTAGAAAAATAGCTCTGGAGGTCAGTTCTTTACTTAGATATTGCGAAGAGTGTCATGCATGGTATTTACAGAGAATAATAATAAAAAATGTACTGCTAAATTGAACTTGTTACCTCTTTGAAGTACTGCTACACTGGAACTGAGACACGACAGAAACTCGATTTGTATGGATTGTCAATTGAGGTTCTGGACAATTTAAAACCCACAAACCACTTTACACTGATGAGAATCAAAGGTGACTTGGTAAGTTTAGCAAGAGATTCATCAACTAAAGCCGTCTGTCTGAAGATCTTCAGACAGAAAGCAAAGTGTTAACAGAAGTGTTCAACTGTAAAGAATGATACTGTTTAAATTATTAACTAAAGTGTTACAACAGGTTTTAATTGGAAGTGCTTTAACGTATTGCAGAGATATTCTTATCTACTTAGTAGGCTTGAGCCTTGTTTCTACGCAATCTCATCAACACGATAAGCACTCATCACATTGTACGTAATTATTTTTATTCATTTCTTTCAAATTTTCCAACTTGGATAATCTAAGATAGAGTGTTGAACCTCCTCACGTCGAAAAAATTATTAAAATTGATTTTTGTTATTCTAAGAGTAGAAAAATGAGAAGAGAATTTCACTAAATGAAGCAAAGAACATTAATTTCTCCTAAAATAACATTAATATGAAATTGTCAAATTTATCGTATTAGACATCTTCAATCGTGATGTAAAATAAATTTAAATTCTGATTTAGATTTCCAAAGTGTTTAAAATCCTCACCGATGGAGAGATACATTGGAAATGCAAATTACATTTTCCGGTAGAACATATTTTTTTACGTCCACAAGAGGTAAAAAGTAGATTTTTTTTTTTTTTTTAATTTGAGCAAAATTTGAATTTAGACCCACCAAGATGTAAATGAGGATGCAAAAAGGATTTTGAAGATATAAATTTACACCACGATTGGAGATGCTCCTATGTAAAATAGATCTAAATTGTAATTTAGATTTCCAAAGTGAAGGAAAATTTGGGCACCATGTTCGTGTCAAAATTACAAAAGTTCATAAGATGTACTTTTTTAATCTCACTCCATGTTTGTCACGCATTCTTTCAAAACTCATTTTCAATCACACATTTTTAATAAAATAATATTTTCCATCACATCAATAACTTTTCGTTATTTTTTAATCACATATTTCACATCATATCACCATTTAAAATACATTCTTTTCTCAATAATATCCATCAAATACCCCCTCAATTGTACAATTCAATCTAACAATTTAAGTCATTAGTAACAAGGAACATTGATCCCCTTTTTGCCCCCATTATTTGATTTATAATGTTTGGAATAATATTTTTTTTGGAGAACGTGTGGTTGAAAAAAATGAAATTTTTTTGTTTAAGTGTCATATTATTTTATTAAAAAATGTGTGATTAAAATGAAAAGAGAGAAAAATTTATTATAAATTTATTGGGGCCAAACGGGGGCTGAATGACTTGTTATTGAACAACTCAATGCTTCTTTGATAGAATTTTTACTTTTACTTCTATTTTTGTAGAAGAGTTTTCTAAGAAAGTTACTTTATGACATATTTTATAGGATTTTGAAAAGTTTAAAATTGTTTTTGTGATTTAAGAAGTTGATTTTGAACATATTTACACCAAGATTGATACTCATGTTTTAAAAAATATATTTTTCTCTCTTATTTTCAACTACAAATTTTTCAATAAAATAATATTACACACAAATTCAAAAATTTTCCTTATTTTTTAATTATATTTTTTCATCAAATCATTATTTAAAATACATTTTTGGGAGAACAATGTGCATTAAACATGGTGTTAAATAATTTTTTGAAAGTAATTTAACTAACTAAAAGTGCTTTTAGATAAATCTAATTTAAAGTGACTTTTTTAAGAAACTCTTCTGCAAGAAGCAGAAGCTTTACCAAACAGACACTTAAAACAACTTTTTCTTAAATCTCTTCTAGCTAAAGAAAGAAAATTGTCCAAAATGTTCAATAACAAATTTTAACTTTTTAAAAATCGTGTCAAATGCGTCCTCCATCTAAATGAATTGAATTGACTTCTCCCTATTTAAAAGCTCAAGGTACTTGTTTTGGAGGCACACATCTTTGTTATACATATAAAAGCAATAAGTAGTCCAAGGTTTGAGTGGAAGGTGGCAAATGGATGATACAGAAATGATCAAGATTGGTCCAGTGGGAAGCAAAAATGGAAATGAGTGGGATGAAAAGGGAAGAAATAAAATTGTACAGATATTTATTTCACACGACGATGAAATAAATTCAATTCAATTCCAGTACTCTGAGAAAAAAACTTTTGTCCTTTCTGATTCCTATGGTCAAGCTACTGGATGCAAATTTGATGTTGTAAGTCTCTATTTCATTCATCAAATTTCATTTAGCTCATGTTTGTTTAGCATTAATTCTTCAAATTTAGAAAAATTCAAATCGTTGCAATTCAAATTCAACCACCATTTTTGACCATTTATCTCACAGTTGAGACCCACATTTGAAACTAATGGTGCTTTTTTTTTTTTCCTTTCTACTTTCGAGCTGTTTAATGCTAAACAAACAGGGGCTTACTTTCAATGTACTTTTTTTTACGAGAAATGAAATCGGTCGATTTTTTTTTTTTTTTTTCGTTTTCCTTGAAATAGCTACATTGGAACTCATCCTTGCGAAACGGTTATTATGATTCTCTAGTATATTGCATTAGGGGTTAGGTGTCCATTCTTGAATATAAAAAAAAAAAAAAAAAAATAAATAAAATTTTAAGGTTTCTTGGGNAAAAAAAAAAAAAATTGAATAGTATTTTAGGAAAACACGTGGTTAAAAAATTGAAAAAAAAAATGGATTTATGTGCACAATATTTTATTGTGTGAATGTATGGTTGGAAATTATCTTGTAGAAAAAAGAGTTTAAAAAGAATGGAAATCAAACAGGAGATTTTAGAGGTTTTTTCCGAGGGAGGTTTATGTGATTTGATCAATATAATTATAAAAAGCTATTTAACATTATTTGAATATTAAAAATAACACAATCGATCAAAATAAAATTTTAACTCAAATAAGTTTTCCATCTAAAAAGTTGTTCATATGGCAAAAAATTATCTTAATTGCTTGTTAATTTTTTAGCACAGAGTTTAAACCTAGTATTACTTGTATTTCAAGTTCAAAACCCACAATTCCAATTTATTCTTTTATTCAAATTTTCCTTAGTGTTTCGATTAAGTTTTGAATTCTATTGAAAACAAAAAATTAGTTCATGATTAGTAAAAATGTGTTGAAATAATTTGCAATGCAGGTGAAGTTGAATCACCCTTCGGAGTACATAACTTGGATTACTGGTTACAAGAGTTACAACAATAGTCATTTAATGTCCATCACATTTGGCACCAACCATAGAACCTACGGACCGTTTGGTCGGTCCACTGGCCACGATAAAGAGTTCATCTTCAAGATAGGAGATCAGCAGTTTGGTGGCTTTCACGGAACCGTAGACAATAATAGTGTGAAATCAATCGGAGTTTACCTTAAGCCGAAGACAAGCCCTGCCTCCGGGCATAACATTGTTTACTTCCATTAAGGAGGGTGAAACCAACTGGGAAATGTTAATTTTTTTTCTTTTTCTTTATGGTATCCAATTAATAATGTTGAAGAAAAACACAATTATGAGTTTATTATATGTATAGTTTATATTGCACTCATTTAATTTATAAGTCATTAACCTTTGAAATGGAGTTTATTGTTAATATATTTCATTTTAGTTGCACAATTAGTCCTTGAAATACAAACCATCCGAAATTTCAATAAATATATAGTCACGTGGCCCTTTTCACTTCAAAAGTCTCGGTATCAGATTGAATTGAAAAAACAAATTTAGCTTCATAAAGTTAAAATATGAGGATGATGTCACAATTTAACGTATATTTTGAAGGCTCCATCATTAGCAATTGATTGTAAAGTGTCGAAATAACTATAATGAAAGAATGATGACCAGAGTGCTACGTTTTGAAAAATGTACACCAACTTGCTACTCGTACAATAAACAAAGGACCAATAGTGCACTTTTCCCTAAAAGTTTTAAGAAGAATAGTGGAAACCTAGTAAGTCAGCGTATAGTGTATATTGTTCACGTAAATATGTCTCGTATTAAAATCATCGTAAGTGTATTGTTTGTTATAAGTAACAAAGTAGACCTTTTGAATCAAAGTATCATTCCCACAGATATTGATTTAGTTTAAATTCGAATTATTGTGACCTTAACCGAAATAATGAAATTGAAGTGTTGTTGTAATGAAATTATAAATAAATTAATCTAAATATGCTAGGATGAAACTAAATTGAATGTAAATGACGTTGAAAATAATTTGAAGTATTTTTTAATATGTGATGAATGTATTAGGATCACGAATCCCTATGTAATATTTTTCTCTAAACTTAACTCTACACCTTGACACACGATTTAAATATTGAATAATCAATACTCCTAAATTATTTAACAGACTTTCTCGAATAAAGTTAAACATATTCTCATATATGACTCGATTATATTTTTATGACGGATGCGAAAATACAAGAATGTATGTGTTTTTATTAACACTTAAAAATTCACACAAGGCATATCAGTATATTTCTATTCCCTATCGGACCATATGATAATTTATACACGTCGAACATATGCCACTTCTTTCGAACGCATGAAATAGATCACCACACTCACACAATTACGTATACAATAATCATGGAGAAAAGAAACTCATAATAATCATTCAAATATCTAAAAACGTATTTTTGATTGTCAAGAATGTAAAAATTAAGAATTGAAAATCATATTACGTAGTTCATCTAATCCTAGTATAGAATTAATTTAGCCTAGCATGATGGGAAGAAGAAAAAAATAATGAAGAAACAACATCAACCCCATTAATTTTGAATTGAATTTTCGTGTTCTTGGAATTGATCTTCGTGTCCTTGCCTATTTTCTGCTCTAAAAAATCTTCAAAAATCTCCCCCCTTTTTTGGATGGCCCTAGGGTTTTTATAATCATCCCAAGATTTGTTTCCATAGACATTTCAATCAAAATAGGAAACCATAATTTCGCGTCAAAATTTGTACTATGCGACCACATAGTTATCATGGATTGCACCCTGGAATTTGTCAAAGGCTCATATGCGACCGCATAGGTTTTAAGCTATGCGGTCGCATAGCTTAATCAACTTCCAAAATGTGACAAGTTGGTCATTGAACTCCGTTTTGTATTTCTCGATCTCTTTTCCCACTTATTTTTCTTCTTCCAATGTTTCATTCCTTTGATCAATTTGATCTCACCATCTTCATATCTTCAATTCCTCGTTCGGGTTATCTTTCGTTTATTTGCACTTTGGTTCTTGAACTTTGATTTTCTTTCGTTTTAATTCTTTTTTTTCATCTTTCTCCTAATTTCCGTCATATTCATCATTGTTGTCCTACAAAATACAAATTACATCAAATTAAACTATATTCCACATATTTATTAATAATTATTCATGTTTATGGCCTAAACTAAGTATGTAAAACGCACTTAACATATATTAATGTTACAAAGACAAATATCGTGTAATTTGTTTTGTTTCATAGTGCACTTCAATCATTTTAGTTACTTTAATTCGAAGTAAAACTCAAAATTGTTTGCATTCTAATATTCCTTAGTTGAAAAGCAAAGAGTTGAACAAAGGCGGAAAAGAAAGACAAAGAAAGGAAGCACTTTACACTGATGAGAATCAAAGGTAACTTGGTAAGTTTAGCAAGAGATTCATCAACTAAAGCAGTCCGTCTGAAGATTGTCTTCAGAATCTTCAGACAGAAAGCAAAGTGTAGTGTTCAACTATAAAGAATGATACTGTTTAAATTATTAACTAAAGTGTTACAACAGGTTTTAATTGGAAGTGCTTTAACGTAATGCAGACATTCTTGTATACTTAGTAGGCTTGAGCTTTGTTACTACGCAATCTCATCAACTCGATAAGCACTCCTCACATTGTACGTAATTATTTTTATTCATTTCTTTCATATATAATATCCAACTTTGATAATCTAAGATAGAGTGCTGAACCTCCTAACGTCGAAAAAATTATTAAAATTGATTTTTGTTATTCTAAGAGTAGAAAAATGAAGAGAATTTCACTAAAATGAAGCAAGGAACATTAATTTGAAATTCATGATCCCAAAGAAACCTAAAATAACATTAATATGAAATTGTCAGATTTATCATATTAGAGCATCTTTAATCGTGGTGTAAAATAAATTTAAATTGTGATTTAAATTTCTGAAGTGACCGAAATCCTCTTCAATGGAGAGATACATAGGAAATGCAAATTACATTTTCCGGTAGAACTTATTTTTTTTACATCATTGTTTGAAAGACTAATACCCCCTATAATAGACTAGAAAAAATAACCTAAGTGCCATGAGTAGACGTTAAAAAGTCGAGAAATTATACTAAACTTTTCCTATTTTCTTTCTATTTTTTAATTGAAGTAAACTATTACACGAAATGAAAATTACAACTCAATATAGACTAATATTTANATTTGAATTTTAGATCCACAGAAATGTAAATAAGGATGCAAAAGTGATTTCATAGATACTAATTTTGAATTTACACCATCATTGGAGATGTGCATAATAGACATACATCTGTTTGATTTGGATTAAAATTCAATTAAAATCTCAAGTTAAAATCAATATTTAATTTTAACCACATATTTTATGGGATCCACAATTTTTCAACTACATATTTCATCGACTTTTATCAAAAATTTATTAAAATTTTGATTTTAATTTCTACTAAACAGAGAATATTATTGAATTGCACAAAAAATTATTTTCCATCATTTAGTACTATTGTATCTCTCTTACACGTCATATATTTTTAATTCCAATCAGACTATAAGTACTTTTTTTTTTTTTTTTGACAGAAAATCAACATTATTGGAAGATGGAAAAAAAAAAAAAATCCAATCACAATTTTCCACATCAACACCAATAAACATTCCGTTAAAAATTTCCTGTAGTTGTGACTTTATTGTTTTAACAAGCATGCTACACAAGTAAGCTCAATCCACACCGCCATGTCTCCTCTATCCATGTTCTTGAGCCTGTTCAAAAAGCATTATTCTTGTTTTAATTCAATTGAGCTATACTACTAGGCCGTGGTTCACAGGTGTTTTACAGGCTCATGTGGAAATGCCTTAGAAAAAAAAAATAGGATGAATGGAGTTAATTGTTTCCTTGGCCACTACCTATCGTCATGGCTTACCCATTGAATTTTACGATACTTCCCAATAGCCATTGAACTTCACTCCGTTTCACTTAAATGGCCATCGAATGGATTCTGTCTGCGAACATATTTACGTGGAAGACCGAAAGCTGATTTGTCTGCTAAAATGACAATCTCTTGCACACGTGGATGACAAACCATCCAAACAGAGCCTTACCCACCCACGGTGATAAAAAAACGAGTTAAATGACGATTGAATGAAATCAAAATCCAAACATCCCAACTCCGGTGAAATTGAAGAAACCCTTGCCCTAGCCGTTGCCCCAAATCCATTTCATTTGCAAAATGTGTTTCCACCTTCGAATTGGAAAACCCATAGGATGTCGCGAAGAATCCTAGACCTGAAATCCAAATAGAAATCCATTTTGATTCAAATTGCGGTAGGGCAATGACAACACAAATATCAAACTCAAACCGTAATCCCCAAATCAATTTCGAACCCAAACACCCAAACCATTTTTGAAACTCCATCAACAACCTTCCAAATTCTGACTTACAAGTTACAAGTTGTTGTATTGCATTAGAGAAGGCGTACACATGTATCACGAAAGTGAGCGTAAATTTGGTGTACATGTTATAGTTTATAACTTGTTGTGTGTGGTGTTACAAGCATTTCGTAATAGTGTTGTTTGTTATACCAGCATCTTTATAGTAGCAATCTGGACTGCATTTAAGAGCTATAATTTCTGGACAAGGTACTGAAATTGCTGCAGTTTGAGTAAAAATTGGTAATTAGTTGTAAATATTTTGGAATGTATTGATGAATTTACGAAATACAAATGTCTTAGGCAAAGCTTGAAATCAATAGAAAAATTAGTATTTCTGCATTTGAAGTATTTATAGATGGAGTTAAATGCCAGGGATGAAAATTATGTTTGATATTGGTGGAAATAGGTTAAGTTGGGTTATGACTGATTTCTTTTCTTTTTGGGGTTATAATTCTGATTGGTTGTTTGGAAATTCTCAAAATGGCTGTTGATAATGTTTTGATCAATGGAGACTTAATTGAACCCTCAAGCAAACAAGAGTCAAGTTTATGGATCGGTCCTTTATGTTGTTAAACCACCATTGGACATAGAAAGCTTTATAATTCTTACTAATTTCTAATAGATAGAAATGTAATACATAATATGTTTTTATTTAGTTTATTAGTAAATTATTTATTATTGATTATTTGATAATTCTTTATTTGAATAACTTTATACTATGTTATTATTGGTATAAAATCCGTTCACAAATTTTTTTTTCATTTTCATTTTGTGACAGGTTATGACGATGATCCAAATTTCGTAGTTTCCGATAATGATGTTGCATATGATCAAGATGACATATTGTACGACAAAAATGTGACAGATGAGATTGAAGTGTGGTTGGATGGATGTGAAAAGGGAGTGGAGGACGAACCGATCGAGAGTAATGATATGAACATGGAGTTAATCTGACTTATATGTTGATTTATAGGAAAACATCAGATGAGATTGAAGTGTGGTTGGATGGATGTGAAAAGGGAGTGGAGGACGAACCGATCGAGAGTAATGATATGAACATGGAGTTAATCTGACTTATATGTTGATTTATAGGAAACATGGTCGCCAAAAGAGTGCTACACGGGAAGGGATCATCGTCGACCCACAACCCAGTTGAAGGATAAAATTTCCAATTCATGCCCACTCCCATGGCAGTTAGAGAGATGCAAACTGGGAGCCTAACATCTGGACCAACTGCCACCTTACCTAATGTTAATGTTCCTACCACCAAAGTTAATTTTGAAGTGATATTCGAAGAGTTGCAAAGCATTGATGAGGCGGAATCGTAGCGGTTGAGGGCAGACGAGGCACGAAAAAGAAGAAATGCGAAGATTTCGTCAGCCACATCCTTGTAGCCTACAAGCAGAAGGGCACAGGCGGAGAGAAGCTTGGCAAGTAAATCAGAGTTTTTGGTGCTGCGGTTGAAGGTTTTTTTTTTTTTGAAGCAGTCATAATTAGGTGCTTTTGTATAGATATGTCATCTTAACAAGTGATTAGGTCAGTACATTTTGTTAGCTGCTTTGTGTCCGGAGAAGTCATGCGAACATGTAAATCTTGAAGGGCAAAATTTCAGTATCTTTATTTGTTCGTAAATAGTATTGAACCCCTTTCGTTTTGATTTGTTGTTCGTACAATGTGTATATACAATGCCGTGCAATAAATAAGTTTACAACTGGTAAACAACACACTTTACTTAAACTTTTGTATTCATTGTCCCCAAAATTAGCCCACATTGTCAAAATGGTAGTCTCAAATCTATACAACACGTACATTATTTACACCACATGAAT
The DNA here is from genome assembly GCA_903798255.1 of Fraxinus quadrangulata. NCBI lineage: Eukaryota > Viridiplantae > Streptophyta > Magnoliopsida > Lamiales > Oleaceae > Fraxinus > Fraxinus quadrangulata. Next base: position 35,650 of record CAIGRB010055144.1, read on the forward strand.
TACACCGATATTTTACATAGTTCACAAACAAGAAAATGTGCAATTGTGAAGATGTCTAGAAATAACGGAGTTACTACAACATTGCATCAAAGTCTGAATACTATAATCTATTACAACATCGCATCCAAGTCCCGATGCCTTAATGTACTACAACTACTAGTGCCGATTACATAAGCATTAAGTTTGAAAACTACAAAGTACATCTTTTATTCGATTACATAGTTGGAAGAAATTTATGTAACTTTTCCTTTTCCTTTCATGTTGTCTTCGGTAGCTCCTTTTCCCTTACAAATCGTTATGTTGATAGATCTCCAATTGTTCTTTTTCTTTTAACTGAATGAATGTCTTCAATATAGATGACAAATCTTTAACTGGATCTTTCGTCTTCGATTTTACACTGGACTCATCGTCAAATTATAGAGGTGTTTCTTACGACGACGATAGATCATCGATCCACTGGAAATAACCACGGTCTCTAATACAACATAAGAATAAACAACCTATGTTTTTTGTCTTTTTTTTCTACCTCCATACATTTCCAAAAGCCCAATCCACATTCTCGACATCGTGTTTTTGTTGGGCATTCTGGCAACATGTGCCCGCGCATCCTACAGCTATGACAAATACCCATGTTTCTCCCTGCCATTCTGAAGTAATATGTGTACTTAAAGAAAGAAATTCAAAGAAATTTAACCATATTTCTCACTAAGACATATAACCTCAATGTCATTAGGCTTATAACTCAATTCACAAGTAATTAAGCGTAAATGACATTTAATTCATATCAGCATCCCGTTTCATTTGGCATTTCCTAAATAACATTTGATATAAACCAGGCCTTTTAAATCAAAAGTCCTTTATTTGTATAGAAATTAAATGCAAACTTGGAATCAATTCAGAGGAAGTAGCGCTGATGTGCGCAATAGTGGTTGTCAATTTCACCTTTCAACGAGCAAAATGAAAATAGATGCTTCAAATGGATTTGGGGTTAGGTCTCTTTGTGGGTTAGGGTGAAATTACTATGCAAAAATGAAATGGATTTTCGGGTTAGGGTTTTTCGCGGCATGAGTTTGGGATTTCCAAATTGAAGGTGAACGAACAATGTTAAACTGAAATGGATTTGGGACTAGGGCTACAGTTTTCCCATTTTCTCTCCAAGGAAAGATTTTTTATTTCCATGGCCATTTCATCTCAGTTCACTCATTCTTTTAATACGGTTCTGTTTGGATGATTTGTCATTTATGTCTTCAAGAGGTTGCCATTTTAATAGACAAATTAGCTTTCTATCTTTCACGTGGACATGTTCACGGACGGAATCCATACGGTAGTCATTTTATTGAAACAGAGATAAGTTCTATGGATATTGAGAAGTATCATAAAGTTCAACGGGTAAGCCGTAACAAGGGTAAAGTATAGTGGCCAATGAAACAATTAACTCGAATGAATGAAAAACACTTCCCTGGCTCATTTTTTTCCCAAATTCCCAAATCCTCCAAATGCTGAAACGAAGCCCTAAAAGAGCCAACGAGTTATAGCTGCCGCGAATCTCTTCACCATCTCCGACCACTGGCGAACCACCGACCACAAATCTCTGTCGATCTCTTTACCCATAAAAGAAAGACGACGGAGTACCATAAGCATTCCCAAAACCATTCAGCCCAACTTCCAAAATCAGCAAACTCGTCGTCGTCTCCTCGCTTCCGTCCGTCGCAACATCAGCACCGAAGCCTAACTTCCAAAATGGTTCAAAAACTATGATTTCAGTCATCTACGTGTATTGTCTGCATATATCCAATTCCAGTAATGAGGCCGCTTCTTCAGTTCGAATTCAAATGTGTTATCATTGGCAGAGATAGGGGTGGGCTACATGCCCAAGCCCAGCTTCTGTTAAAAAAAAAACAAAATTTTAGTTAAAGTCCAATTTTTTCCAGTCCAACCCAGTAACCCATCGTCACAGTCCATTTGAAAAATTGAAAACCCACTTTGCAACCCACATAAAATTAAACTCAATTCCCACCCAAAGGGACATCGTGCGGCAGTAGTCTGCTCCGCTGACTACCTTCCGCCTTTTCTCGGGACGAAAGAGATTTTGATAAAAAATAATAGAAATCTTGAAACACAATTTCAAAAAACTCGTTCATTGATTACTGAAAGCAAGAAATTACAATTGACGAAAGCAGGAAATTAAAAATGGCTAGTGCAGGGGGCGAACACTAGAAAGCTTGAAAGTTTGTTTGAAAGACTATTACCCCCTATAATAGATAAAACAAAAAAATCTAAGTACCACGAGTAGATGTCTTCTTGCCGAAAAATCATACTAAAATTTATCTATTTTCTAACTATTTTATAATTGAAATTACCTATTACATGGAATGGAAATTACAACTCAAAATAGACTAATATTTACAATGTACGGCCGAAGTTGGGGCAAACTGCGGCTGCGATAGGGTCACGGGGCACAAGTGAAACTGCGGTCCGTGACATTCTCCCCCATTTATTTTGGCGACGTCCTCGTATCCATCGATAAATGATATACTTCAATAAACTGTTTGAAGATTTTAAGGTTTTTTCGCTTGCCCGATTATTCACTCGCTGTTGCATCCGCTCCATTTGACCAAGTACTCCTGAAGATATTTCTTTGATACTTGAGTAGTTTGCTGGCCAAGAATCTCTTCAGCAACATTCTTTTCGGATCTTTTCAATTTAATCCCATGTTGCTTTAGATCTGCAGACTGCTTGTACCATTTCTGAGTGATGTCCACAGTATGAGGAAGTAACGGTTGCTGGCCAATACTGATCTCAAAAGGACTCTTTTTGGGAGAAGAGCTCTTCTGGGCAGTGAAGTGCATCTGAGCCGCATCCAGAAGTTTTACCCAAATTTTCTGTGAAACAGAGATAAAGTGCTGAAGAGAATCCTTCAGCTCGGAATTGAAGCGTTCTGTCTGTCCCTCAGATTGTGGGTGAAAACTTGAACTTGTGCTCAAAGTTGAACCAAGATGTTTGAGCAACTCGGTCCAAAGTAAGCCAATGAATCGAGAATCTCGATCACTGACGATATCCTTAGGCAGTCCCCAGTATTTGACATTCGGTTTGAAGAAGAGTTGAGCTGTCTCTTCGGCTGATGTATACTTGGACGCTGTAGTGAAAGCTGCATGTTTAGATAAGCGGTCTCTTTCAACCGTTGGCAATCCACGATCGTAGTCCATCGATACACTCTCGACTGGTCTGTTCGGGATGGAGAGAGGCTTCAGTAAGCCTGCCTTTTTCTGATGACCCGCTATATCTGGCTGACAACCAAGACAAGTTTTCACATAACTTGCATTGTCATCCTGCCTCTGAGGCCTGTAGTATGCACGTTTCAGTAGTGCATAAGTACGCTCGACGATAGTCCCACTTCCACACTTTTCTCCCAGTTGTTTCCGAAGCTCTTCAAGCTCTGGCTGAGACTTACGGTATAGTGCCCTAGTGGGAGGTTTGGTACCCGAAACACATTCGGTCTTACAATCAATTGCCTTCATCAGTGGCAATCCCCTTGGTAACTCATCCGGCATGATGCCCTCGGATTTCTTGATAAACCTTCTAGCAGGTTTCGGGACAGAGCTAGTCGCCTCTTCGATCTCCTCTGTTCGAAGGGTGCACAAAAATGAGGGTTCATTCCTCCTGAAACCCTTACTGAATGGCATGGCTGAGATACTCTTCCCGTTTGTTTTCCCAGCTTGTGTGGGAATGATGAATGGCTTACTACCCATCATCATTAACGAATCAGCATACGGCAACACTACTGTCTTAGTGTCCCGAAGAAATTCCAATCCCAAAATGAGCTTGAAATCATCCATCTGAACTGTCGACAAGTTTGTCCTCCCTTCAAAAGGACCTATCTTGATCGACACAGATTTTGCTACTCCCGCTATTGGTTGAGCAGCGGAGTTGATCGCTTTGACCTTCCCCTTACCTCTTTCCAGAACAAGTCCGAGTCGCTGCACTTCGGAACTTGCGAGGTAGTTGTGGGTAGCACCAGTGTCTACCATAGCCCTGATTGGCTTCCCATTGATCCTCACATCAATGTACATTAAACTTTTCACCCTGCAGGTGCGAGCCTTCGATTCTTCAATCTTCGGCTCTTTCGAGGGATCTCCATCCCTTTTAGTTGCTCGGTGCGATAGTGTATTGCACCAATGCGAGAATGCACCAATTACATCCTCATCCCCTTCGGATTCGGTCTCATCATGACAGCTAGCTTGTGGGGTATTTTGCTTTGAACTCGAGCCACCACTTGCTAGTTGACAGTATGCATTTACCATCCGTTTCTGAGGACACTCCGCCACCCGGTGGGGTCCTTCACATAAAAAGCACTTCAGTTTCGGAGCGACATCAGATCTGCCCTCCGTTGCTTTTCCTTTGTTCCAGTTGCTATTACTGGCACCGTTGTAGTTTCTCTGCGAGTTACTCTGACGGGTGCCTTCATAGGCTCCTCCCCCGTTCTGAGAGTAACGCTCTCCCCCATTTGAGTTCGAGCTAGATCTGTAAGGTCTGTTTCCACCTCTAACAGATTGACTATTTCCCGAAGGTCGATCCTCTCTCGATTCCGGTTGATAGTCGCTTAAGCATTCGGCAGCTCCCATAGCCGTGCTCAAATCAGTGACCTTCTGTCTCTGAAGTTCCGTGCGTGTCCACGGTTCCAACCCTTCCATGAAGGTGAATAGCTTATCCTTTTCCGACATATCTCGAATATTCAGCATATGTCCTGAAAAGGCTTTCACATACTCCCTGATGGAGCTCGTGTGTTTCAGTTCTCGTAAGGCCCGACGTGCCTCGTATTCCACATTCTCTGGGAAGAATTGAAATCTGATTGCTTCCTTGAGAAGATCCCAAGAATCTATTCGGACCCTGTTGGCCTGAATATCAGCATACTTCGTTCGCCACCAAAGCTTTGCATCTCCACTCAGATACATGGTAGCTGTAGTAACCTTTCTCGCTTCGTCTTGGATCGAAGCCGCAAGAAAGTATTGTTCCATATCGAACAAGAAGTTCTCAACTTCTTTAGCATCGCGTGCTCCTCCGTACGCACACGGTTCTGGAATTCTGAGTCTATGAACAGGCTCATGTGCGGTGGCTTGTCCGTTGCCAACCGCGCGTTGAAGCACTAGCAATTGAGCTCTCAACGCTTCGATCTCATCCTGCAGATCAGGTATGAATTCAGCAGCTTCAGTCATTGCTGCGTTAGCCCTCTGGCTTTCATCCAGTTGGATGCGTAATTCCCGAATTTCCGTCTCGGCCACCTCGACCTTCTCCTCGAGGCCATCCATGGCACAACCCAACCAGGTATTCACCATCTCAAGCGCATCCATGCGCTGTTTCGTAGTCAACTTTGGAGGATCCACCACCTCCGTGGTGTTCGATCCAATTGGATCCATAGCTTTCTTATCGAGGGTCTTGAGCCGCAGCTCTGATACCAAGTTTCACGGGTTGCCTTTCTTCTTAGCACAGAAAGGGACACCGTGCGGCAGTAGTCTGCTCCGCTAGACTACCTTCCGCCTTTTCTCGGGACGAAAGAGATTTTGATCAAAAATAATAGAAAGCTTGAAACACAATTGAAAGAAACTCGTTCATTGATTACTGAAAGCAAGAAATTACAATTGACGAAAGCAGGAAATTACAAATGGCTAGTGCAGGGGGCGAACACTAGAAAGCTTGAAAATTTGTTTGAAAGACTAATACCCCATATAATAGACTAGATAAAATAACCTAAGTACCACGAGTAGACGTCTTCTTGCCGAAGAATCATACTAAAATTTATCTATTTTCTAGCTATTTTATAATTGAAATTACCTATTAAATGGAATGGAAATTACAACTCAAAATAGACTAATATTTACAATGTGCGGTCGAAGTTGGGGCAAACTGCGGCTGCGATAGGGTCACGGGGCACAAGTGAAGCTGCGGTCCGTGACACCAAGCCCAGCTTCTGTTAAAAAAAACAAAATTTTGGTTAAAGCCCAATTTTTTCCAGTCCAACCCAGTAACCCACCGTCACAGTCCATTTGAAAAATTGAAAACCCACTTTGCAACCCACATAAAATTAAACTCAATTCCCACCCAAACCCTCCTTCAAGTGCACGATTTCTTCATTCATTTTCTTCCAATTCGTCTTCACCCGTCACCGTCGTCCCTCCGAAAGCCCGAAAACCTTTACCGCCATCCGCCGAAATCCTTTATTACCCGACGCCATCCACAGTCCGTTGAATGCCGTCCGCCAAAACCCTTTCTCACTGTTCAATTTAATTCGGTAAGTGAAAATCGACCCTACAGCCTGCTCACTATTCTTCACTTCTTATTCTCCACTCTTCAATTTCTTGTGTTTTGTGTAATTGTGTTTAATTTCATCACTATTCTGGGTTTAATTTATAGTGTTTTGTGTTTAATATATTGTTTTTAGTTTCAATTTGTTTTTGACTTTTTGTAAATTGTAATGTTTTGTAAGTAGTAAGTTGTAACTGTTGTTTTGTTTCAAACCTTCAGTGTCGATTCGGCACTTGTGTGTGCAGTGCAGTGCAGTTGTACTTCAGGCTTCACCTATTTGCAGTGACTGTGAAGTATGTTTACGGCCTTCAATTGTGTGTGCAGTGCAGTAATGCAATTAGATGTGTGTGCAGTGCACATTAGACAATTTATACTCCATTGAATAATTTGAAATTGAAGGGTTGCAGGCAGCTAGTTGCTAAAATGGAAAAGTTGTTTGATAAAACTTAGACTTGCTACTGCTAAGTTGCAAAAATGCTAATATTAGAATATGCTGCGTAATTTGTAGTTGGTATATCCATTTGATTTGACTAACGAATTATGCAGACTTCAGACTTGCTATTTGCTAAGTTACTTTAGGATTTAGGCATTTATTTAGGAAAAATTAGTTTGGAAATTTAGCCAATAGCAATTTAACCGATGATATAATGATAGAAATTTATAGGTTATTGAAGTTTTTTTTTATATTTATGCTCTTAAGTTTAATATGGAGGAAGATCGCCCTTCTTCCAAGAAAGGAAGAACTTTGTTACCTTTCTTTTCAAAGAGTAACAAA
>CAIGRB010055151.1:0-27240 GCA_903798255.1 Fraxinus quadrangulata
GATTCTACTACGGAATGGTTGGACACATTTCCTCCTCACAGCATCACCACTTGGAACAGCATGAGTCATAAATTCCTGAACAAATACTTCCCACCATATCTGATTGCCAGATTGAGGGATGAAATCACTACATTCTCTCAACTTGACTCGGAGTGCTACTATGAAGCTTGGAAAAGGTACAAGGGATTACTCTACCAGTGCCCACAACATGGACTGCAAAAATGGTTCCAAGTGCAATATTTCTACATTGGGCTAAATCCAACAAGCAGGTCTAACGTTGTCTTCGCTTGCGATGGATCAATTACGAAGAGAAAAGTGGATGAAGTCTATCAAATCATGGAGGACTTGGCATTCACTTGTGGCCAACAGAGAAAAAAGGTGTGCAGAAAGTAGTTGGGATACATGAGGTGGATCAATTAACAGCAATCTTAGAGCAACTGGAAGCTCTAGCTCAGAAAGTGGAATAGCTGAATATAACTTAGATAGTGGGACTGAAATACAACCATTATGGAAGGAACCATGGAGAGTATAGATTGTATTGTGGGTAGTCCATTTGTCCAATCAGTGGAAGATGTTAAATACACGTGCTAAGAATAGACAAAACCTTGAAAGTCCATGGAGCTGCCATTAAGAACTTGGAAAATTAGATGGGGCAAATTGCCAAGGCACTATCAGAGAGACCACCAGGAGCACTGCTAAGCGACACATAAACAAATCCCAAACAACAGGTAATGATAGTGAAGGTTGTGGAGGAAGAGCAGGTTGAGGCCATCACTACTCCCAGTGGGGTATAGCTACTCGAGATAAATGTGAAAAGACCAACTGCTACACAAGAGAAAGAACTGAACACGGTTGAGGAAAAATTGGAAGAGTCCAATCAGAACGAGGAACAAGAAAAAGTATTAGAGGATCCAAATGTTAAGGCCTATGTGCCTCCTATCCCATTTTTCCAGAGATTGCAAAAGAGGAAAGTGGATGAACAGTTTGCAAAGCTTTTGGATATCTTCAGGAAGCTTCATGTCAATATCCTACTGATTGAAGCTATATCTCAAATACCAAACTATGCAAAGTTTCTGAAGGAGATCCTATCAAGAAAGAAAAAGTTTACAGATTTCGAGACCATCAAGTTAAATGAGGAGTATAGCGCCATCTTGCAGAATGAATTACCTCCTACACTACAAGATCCAGAGAGTCTCAAAATCCCTTGTTCAATAGGAAGTGATTCTAATTTTAGTTGTTTATGTGACTTAGGAGCAAGTATAAACTTAATGTATGTTTCTGTCTACAGGAATTTAGATTTGGAAGAATTGAAGGATACATCCATCTCCCTTCAACTGGCAGACAGATCAATCAAATGCCCACGACAGGTGGTTGAAAATGTGCTCATTAAAGTGGGAAATTCATATTCCCGGTTAATTTCATTGTCCTAGATATGGAGGAGCCATGGGAAGCAGCATTACTTATACTGGACAGATCATTCCTATCAACAAGCACAGTTATCATGGACTTTGAAAGTGGCGAACGGACATTAAGAGTTGATGATAAGTAAGAGAAGTTCAAAATTTACACCAATATCGAGAATCAATTACATGAAGAGCTTAGTAAAAAGGCTAAGGAAGAGTACAAGTATATTGTTGAAGGGGTCTAACAAGGCTCAAGGAAGATCGAGCCTAAACTCCTGGGACGTCTTAGTCTAAATGAGAACGAAGTGTTTAAAGTCTGGAGGGTAAAAAGAGAATGTAAAGCTGGAAATTGCAAGTAGTGTAAGGCTGTAAGACTCCAACGTGAACCACCATGATCCTTCACTCCATACAGTCTAGCTAAAGACTATAAAATAAATGCTTATTGGGAGGCAACCCAATTTTCTAACCCAATTTTTTTAATTAGTTTACTTTTTGTACTTTATTTCATATAAATTTTTTTTAGGTTGCATTAGTTTTAGGCACATTTAAAATTTTTGGTTATCACTATCCTAGCACTTTTTCCTTTGACCATTAATTATTTTTTTTTGGGTTATTTTGATTGTTTAGGCTAAGTAACACATGTTTTAGGTTATTTGATTTTTACTGGTTAATTTGAACACTTTATACAGGAACATGACGTCGCGGAACAATCAAACCAACATAGGACAAAGGGGAAGCATGATAGTCTAGCCTTCACACATTGAGCCTCAACCATTCTACATAGAATTCGGGGAGTACCTTCATCCTTTTCTTCCATATCCCTTTATGTGCTTATTGTTACTTTAAGACATTGAGGATAATGTTAGTTTTAAGTTTGGGGGTGTTAAAATTTTGAGTTTTTACTTTTTGTCTGTTTTTTTTATCATTGCTTGAAATAAAAAAAAAATTAAACAATCTAGCGACAATGATGATTTAATTTGAATTTTTGTATTGATTCATGAACTGTGGATAGAATGCATGCTAGACTTATTGGAGCTTAACCTTGCAAAATTTGATATTATACGCACTCTAGAATTAAGTTGGACATTGTGATTCAATAAGTGGTTTCATATACTTGATAGGTTGACCTAGATTGAACATAGATGCTTTATCCAAACCATACTAAATTATTTATCTTTAGACCAAATTTAGCACAGTTTGGGGGTGATCTCACTATTGTAGGGAGATACAAATGTGAATGTGGATTCTATATGAGAAAATTTATGTGCTGACTGTCTTAAAATATCGGGATAAAATTAGTTGAAAGTCTTAAGTTGGAAGTGGATTTGCTTAAATAGGTGTGTCATAAGGGACATTGCACCAAGCAAGGTATAAAGAAAGAAATAAATAATGATAAATATATTTTATTTGAAAATTTCTCTTCGTAGATTTTGTGACTCGAACCATTAAGCATGCAAAGGTCTTTAAAACTTGGTATCTTATGGTCATCTGACTTGGGAATTATCAACCGAAAGCTTACTACATGAGTCATTTAGAAAGTTTAAGAGAGAATATGCTCCAAATAAAAAAAATGGAAAAAGCAGGTACATGAAACAGAAGACGCACCAAATGCCTTGATTAAGTCCCAACACTTGTTTGAGGGAATTTGATTTTTGATGAAGGATGCTTAGCCTAAATTGAGTCTTGGAGGTCTAAGCAATCAAATAATTGGAGAATTCTTGTCCATTGATGTGTTGACTTGTAACTAGTTATATCCACCTAAATTAGAGAGGGTGATGATAGTAATGAAAAAAAAATTCAACCTTAGATTACACACTGGGAAAAGAGTGAAAAAAGAACAAGTTTGGGAGTGTGTGAATTATACGAGAGGTGAAAGGATTTCTATGACCTCAGAGGGTCGGGAACTGAAGCAACTTGTAAATTCATGATTGTCTATTTAATTCTTCACATACATGCGTCAGTTTTGCATTGGAAGAGTGGATATTGGTTTGAAATTGTGACTTTGAAATAGTTTTAGATTTAGTACTATAATTTCAAATATTAAGATAAAAAGCTAGATTGTCTAACCAAATATTTTTGCATGCTTCTGTGTTTGTTGTTATTTATGTTATAATTTTGTTTGAGGATAAACAAATATTTAAGTTTGGGGGTATTTGATAAATGTATTTCATACACTTATTCAGGATCTAAAATAGCGATGTTTGATATTTGTTTTGACAAAATATATCCTAAATTATTATATTTTATGTTATATTGGTAAACTCAACAGTTTAATGAGGAATCGAAAGAAAGAAACGACAATTGGTAAAAAAGGGGCAAAATTTAAAGTTTGAGGACCAAATTGTAATTATTCAATAGTTGATTCAGAAACAAGAAGATACTTTGAAGATTTTTAGGAGACAATCGGATGAAATTAAAACTCAAAAAGGTATGTAATACGATCAAAATCAATTTCCGATCGTACAAATTATATTCTAGATTTTTAGTTGAATATTGAAACCCATATTTGGTACAGTAAATGTTCGAATTGGAAAAATTCTATTTCTAGAGAAGTGTAACCCTTTGAGCTAGATTTTCAACGCACTTTGAATCTGCTCAATTGGATATCGGGATAGAAAGTTATGACCAAAATACTGACTATTGTGTAGAGACAAAAAAATTCGCGTGCGAAGACAACTTTTCTTAATTGATTAAAAATTTTTTGGAAATCAATTTGGACGTGATTTTCAACTACTTTTCGACTCCTATAAATATATAACAGCAAAATACATATGGAGAGCCTTTGATATTCATATAATACGTCAATATTCATCATAAAAAAGAGAGGAAATCAATAGTTTTGTGAGAAATTACAAGAGGGATTGCAAGAATTCATTTAGTGAATATCCAACTTGATTTTTGGACAAAGAAGAGAAGGTGAAACTGGAGATTCATCAAGAAACCATTGAAGAGATTCAAGATTTCAAGATTTGTCTTCATCTTCTTAATTTATCAAGAATCCAGATTATGTCTTTTCACTTAAACATGATTTTTTTTTGTAATTTCAACATGTTAGAATAAACTAAACATTATTAGGATGTGATGAGCAATTGTTATGACTTTTTTTATTTGAATTAAAAGAATGATATTAATTTGATTAAGTGTCTGGATGTTTATTATAATTTTTATCGTCTTTTCAATTATCTGGTCAATAGTTGAATTGTTTGTGAATTTTATTGTTATCGAGATAAACAATAGGATTTAAGCATATATGAATAATCATTGTAAAGTTCGATAGAGGATAGAGATATACCTCTATACTTTGCATTATTGATAAAGATGTTCTAGTTTGTTAATACATTTATCATGTTCGTATTTTCCATCGAGAGACAAGAAGGTCGTATGAGGGAAATAAATTTAATTGCTATTGAGAGAAGCATTTAATTAAAATAGAAACATTGACCAACGAGCATGATTTCAAATCATCATTCTAAGTTATACGTATTAATAAGTGGGGATTCTATATCTTAGCAATACATCTCACAAATTTGATGAGTCTTTACTTAATTTTTGAATTAGTTGCTAAATTAGAAATTAATTAGTTAAAATTAAATCTTGCTATTCGATTAAGGGTATTAGTAGCTTTAACTTGATCATTACGTAGTTCTTGTGAGTTCGATACTCTACACATCATTATATTACTTGTTCACGATCTCGTTCACTTGCAAGAAATCAAACGATCAAGTACTATACACAATTATTTTGAAGCATGGAATTAACACCTATCTAAACAGCTTTTAATACCAATTACACCACTTCGAAGATATAAGGTAATTAAGATTTAAGATGACTTTCGTGCTCAAAAGTTATCAAAATTTAACAAGAACAAATTTCAAATAGTTTCATACCTAGTAGCAATGATAAACCACAAGTAATTTAATATCGTAATTAGCCGGGAAGAGTGTCCAGCTCTTACTAACACACAATAAAATAATAAAATATTTTTAATGCTTTTCAATCTTGTTGTTCTTTTTATATATGTGGAAAGCGGTAACTTGCACACAAAACAATCATATAAGTATCGAGATCATCATAATGCAATCATCCCAAATTTAAATTGTACACTGTCCTCAATGTATGCAATTATAAAGCACGAATTAATAATAATAACAAAAGAGGGATGCAAAGACTCGTCGGGGGTGTATCGTATGTTGGAGGCATTATTAGAGCTTTTCCAATCCCATTTTCCCGTTGCATTTAGTGTCCGTAGTTTGTATGCTATTGTACCTTCAATTTTAGATGAAAATCATAAATAGTAGAGCTACATAAAGGATGAAAGTCGAATGTATATAATGAAGCAAAAATAATCATCAAACAGATCATGAATTGCATGAAAGGAGGCGGATGGAGATAGGAGTCAAAAATTGTGAAATCGATGCTATGGTGTGTAGCACACCTCATGTGAACACAATATTGTGATTATGCAATGCAAATATAAAAGTGTGCACACAGAGAAAGAATGGAGTGAATGGTATGTGATTTGTGCGGAAATGGGGCTCAAATTCCATCCTAAACGTCGTTTGAACATTTCGCCGATGACCTTGAGGGTGGGAAAAAATGCTGTGAAATTAAGTTTCTATTTGACAATTATTATTTGAAAACTTTTTTTAATACATATTTCAACAATACATTCACAAAATAAAATATTCTATACTTCAACCAGACATCTAGTAGAACCTCATATTTTTTAGCTGTGTTGCATATAATTTATTTATCAATTAATAGGAATGCCATGTCTAGTCAAGTCTTTATGCAAATCAATTTGTTATGCCTAATAGTAAATTGCATCTATATAATTTTTCCGTAATAGTTGATGGATCAAAGTGGAATTAAATAAGTTGTAAATGAAATAGTATACATATTCCTTTCCTTCATGAATTTTTGGCAAATACAGTTTTTGAAAAAAGTAAAATAGCTATAAACATGGTTAATAATACTAATTATCACAAATCCAATTAAGTTGATAGTTATTCAATTTGACTAGGATGTTGATATTAATTATCACAAATCTAATTAAGGTTATTCAATTTGACTAGGAGGTTGATATTAATTATCACAAATTCAATTAAGGTTAATCAATTCGATTAGCATGTTTTGGAAGTTGATGATATAAATATATTATATTTATCTTAAACTAATTTGGCTTATCACCACACATTTATTCAATTGAATTGGGATTTAAGTTTGTGGTTTAGTTAGAATTTAAGTATTAATCAATTTAGGAAAACCATTCATGTTTCGACACGTCATGCAAGTATTATATGTATTTGATATTTAATACAATCGAACAAATTAATTAATCATTACCTACATAATTTAGGATAATAACTAATTGATTATGATACAATCATAATCATAATCATAATCAAACTACCCTAAATTTACCTATAAATACCAACGCCATGTAAATATGTATGCCATAAAACACATTCTTTAACTTATGTTTCATTCTTTAAATGTTCAGCAGAAACCCATATTAAAACTTTTAGTTTCAATATTATCCTTCGTCTTGGCCAATTCAAGAATTGTTATTTACTAGTTTGAGGTTGAGGTGAGGTACTCAGTACTATTAGTGGTTTTTCAACATCCTTTCAAACAATTTTTTATGAACGAATTTAATTATTTGAGTGCTTCTTCGTGAGAAATCATGATACATTTTATGGCGCACTTCCGAGTGTCAGTTAGCTTTTACATTATTTTGCAGAACTTGCTAGAATTATCATTTTTCATTATGTGATAATTCTCATTTTATGTTGGTAAGAGAATTTATGCATAATTTCATGTTTAGACTGAATGTGGAGTAGCAAGCATCTCATTGAGTATAATTACTTATACTCATCTCTCTTTATTTACAAATTTCAGATAAAAATTAACACGTTGGACGGATGTGTTGGACCAATGGATTCTCGTCACGAAGTGCCTTATTTGTTGAATTTGATTAATTTTAGAGTAACATTATAATTTTTAGTTAGTCCTAGTTTTATTGTATGTTAGAATTTGTTTTTGTTAATGTTTTGATGAAAGATATGATTCCAAAATGTTCTGCATATTTTATTAAATTAAATTTATCTTTTATTAAAGGTTGTTCAATTTTTATTGAATATATCAAAATTTATTTTTTAAGCACGTTAAGAAATTCATGTTTGGTAATGCATCAGATTGCTAGAATTCGGAGCGTTACAATTTGGTATTAAAGAAAATGTCTACTTTCATGTAGACTTTGCAAATAATAAAATAAAATAAAATTTATTTCTTTACTAAAATTCATTGTTTGAGTTTTTTTGATTTGCGTATTTGTAAAACTGAAAGCCTTTGTCAAAATGACCTAAAATGTCTAAGGAAAGTTTGAGGTTTAAGCGGTCCACTTGTGACCCTCTCCTCAACTGGATGCCTTTTGAGTCGCTAATTATTCAAATCAATAAGACGACAACCAATGTTTCAAATCAACTTCAGATTCAAGAAAATTCCATTTTTAGAAACTTTAATACCAATTTTTTTTTTTTTTTTTTTTTCATTTTTCAAAATTTCTTATATCTTTATATAAAGCAACTACTTTCAAATCTACCTAACCTTAAAAAGATAATGAAGTTTGGACATAAATAAAAGAAATTCCCACTTCAAATAAATTATTATCTCCAAACGCTTTCTTTCAAAAGCCACTTTTCAGGTCTTCCATCGGATTCTCTCTCCTCTTCTATTATATATGATAATTTTATTATTTTAAAAAATTTTGGACTGTGGGATAATAAATTCTGAGTCACGTTATTTTAGAAGAATGTATTCTAAAATGATAGATTGATAGAAAATTTGTGGTTAAAAAAAAGGAAAAGTTATTGACATGATGAAAAATATTATTTTATTAAAAAATGTGTGAATGAAAATAAGTGAAAGAATTAAAATGAAAATTTTAATGTGTATCGAATATGATCTAAAGATCATTCAAATATGAACCCCTCATAAACATCCGAAAAAGGGACTTCAAATTAAAAAAATATATATATAATCGGTACCCTAAAACTCCCAAGCGCACTATAATCCTAATTGATTCCATCAATTCTTATTGCATGCTAAGTCCTTGAACATCATTATATTTACCACATTCATTCAACAACTATTTGGCTATATAGTATGTATTTAGTCAATCTAAACAATTTTCACCTTATTTAATTTTTCCAAATCATGAGACAATTTTAAACCATTGTCGTACCACTTTATTGGTAGGTGCCGTGGTCGTCCAATCAACTATTGTAAACATGAATGGAATATAAAGATGCTTTCAACGTAGTTTTACGATTTAAAGTCTATGAACTTTGATATTCATATGTTTCTTGTTATAAGCCATGGGACCCCGTCTTGATCACTCTACAATCTTTTGAATTAGTGGAAGATCATACTTGGTGCGATTCCAACACAATAGCTTCACTTGAAAGTTTTCTATATTAGTTAGTGACCTTTTTACCTCTAATTATTACAGCATAACTTTTCTTCACATTCATTATACCAACTTATGCAACACATTCGTAACCAAACGTGCCCAACATTCTCAACAAAATCAAACTTCGCTTCGATTTTTGTGGGACATTTCCCTTCACATTTTGTCCATCTTATGGCAATTTATAAATTTTCATGTGAATAAAAACTAATTGCAAAAGTTAGCGCAAGTTCTCAAATTATAGGATACACACTGAGATGCTTAGTGACATTAGGCCATCACATTGTAAAAGTTGCCAATATAAATTAATGTAGCGTTTTTTGGTCTATAGTTAGCGATTTTGATTGTAAATGTGAGAATGTTGGCGTCAAAATTCGCTAACAATAAAGAATATTCATATGTTGTTGATGTTGAGATTGACCTACAAAAGATGGTACTAGATTATTTTGATGCTCAAGATAGTTGAAGATTTGAATACGATCGAGGATCATTATTTGTACATTAAGTGAGCAACATTATTTAAAAATTAATTTTTCTTTAAACTCATTTTTAGTCATACAAAATTTTCTTCTACTTTTTAATCACACGTTCTAAAAAAATCACTATTACAAAATTTTATGTTTCTAAAAAAATAGGGATCGAAGAAGCCCTAAGGGTGTTTGTGATGTTTTACGAATGACTTTATTAAATAATTTGTATATTAAGCTCCTACTCGAACAACATTTTTTATAAACTAATTTTTCTTCGAATTCATTTTTAGTGATACATTCTCTTAATCAAATAATTTTACACATAAATTTAAAACTTTTTTCTACTTTTTAATCACACGTTCTGCAAAAAAATTCACTGCTAAAAAATCTGACGTTTCTAAAAAAATAGGCTCTAAAAGTGTCTGTGATGTTTTAAGAATGACTAATCACGACTTTGTATAGGAAATTCTAGTGCGTGGTGCGATGCATACAGTGTTAATTAGGTTGAGTACCATTTGTGCAAATAAGCCAAAATGGTTACATAAATGTATGGAAGCTGACAACCTAAATCAAAGCATCAGATGACAGGGAAATGATTTTTGTTTTCTTGGTCCACGAACCGTCACTTCTATTCTTGTAAAAGCCTATAAAACTAGTGTTTGATCATTACCATTTGCCATCCTCCTGCTTTCCCACGATCTGCTCTACTGCTTGTACCCACCAACTCATATCAACGTATAAGAAAGATAGACAGAGAAAGAGAACAGAGAGTAAAAATGGGCGTACCTTCATTTTATCGATGGCTGGTGAAGAAATATCCTAAGATAGTGGTTAATGCCATAGAAGAAAAGGGGGAATTTACAGATCATAATTTGCAGAACAAAAATGGAGGATTTGATAACTTTTACATAGATATGAATGGAATAATACATCCCTGTTTTCATCCTGATGATAAAGTATGTTCATTTTCTTTTATTTTTTTGGATTTTCCTGGAAATTTTTTTGTCATATAATTGTTCATTTTCAATTCCTTGCAGTATTTTACATCTTTTTTCTGCTTATTTTCTTTACTTCTAAGAGTTTATGGCCAGTCGATGAATCGCCTTCTACTTCACTCTCTGTTAAGCTATCCGTCTGTGATCATTCCACCTTTTTATATGGCATGTTTGGCTAGGAAGAAAAATGAGTTAGAATTTTTTTTTAGTTCCCTTTCCTTCTTTAATTCTGTTCCAATATTGTACAATCTGCAATGACAAACAAGTCATTAATGTGGCATATGAAATGATTTCCATTTTTCCCCAATTTGGTAAAATTTAAGTGTATTTCTTGCAAGATATACTGTACACCATGTCAATGAACACCAGTGAATGAATTTTTTTCATTATTTTTCCCTTTTAAGTGCATCATACTTCAGTATTTATGTGGTACAATTCTGAATTTTTTGTTCTTGTTTTCAGCTTTTTCCTCCTACAACGTTTGATGAGGTTTTTGACAAGATCTGTGAGTATATTGATCGACTTTTCAACATAGTAAGACCACGAAAACTTTTATATTTAGCCATTGGTGAGTAATGATCTTTCTCTTTTTTACTCTTCTTATAATATAAAATCTGTTGCATATTTTCCGCAGATACGAAGGAAAAAGGCTATTCTTTTGCTGATTTTAGTCAATTTCATATGACTAATATTTATTATAATGACAATGATGATAAAATAAAAATTTACTTACATAGCTCTATTTTTAGGTGCCCGAAAAAGGGAATCAATTTATAAACTCCTATTGAAGGACCTTTAATTCGATTTAGAGCTTCTTCTTGGCATCACTTCACCTATTGAGGTTTCTTGGTTCGGAAATAACACTCTAATACCATAGCCAATCTCATAGCTGTAACTTGGTCGACAACTTTTGAGTTACAACTTACAAACCTTCTTTGTCTGCTGAATTACAAATTTCATTCCATGTATAATCTTCTTCCACATTATCAGTCAAAAAATTTCATTGTCACGATCATTGGTGCTTATGTGTTATTCATCGACAACCTGATTTTAGTGTGTTGCGTAATCTTTGCTGAAGTAGTGATTTTTTTTCTACCTGAATAACCAGTAGTAAATGCAGGATATCCTTTATGATATTAATATAAAGTTTAACTCAACTATGCATAGCTATTCAGCTGCAAAAATAATTTTATAGTCCATGACTTGGCATTTGATACAGATGGAGTCGCTCCACGAGCAAAAATGAATCAGCAAAGGGCTAGACGTTTTCGAGCTTCCAAGGACAACCAAATTGCTGTTGGAATTTTCTTGTTTTTTGTTTTCTTTATTTTAGTTTTCACAGATACTTTCAATCTCTACAAGCTTCTTACTTTTTATTCTGTGCTTACAAATCTAGTATTTATATAACATCCAGGAGGAAATGGAAGAAACATTGAGAAAACAGTTTGAAAAGGAAGGAAAAACTGTATTACCGAAAGCAGAATCAAAGGTTTCTGATTCCAATGTTATCACGCCTGGAACAGAATTTATGTACATGCTATCGAAGAAACTTGAGAGCTACATCAGGCAGAGGATTAATGGCAGTGCAGCCTGGAGTAATATCAAGGTCTATCTCAAGGCAAAAATTCATATCCCCTGCTGGGTGCTAAAGATTCGATTGACTAAAGCAACAGTTTATACATATTTTAGGTTATCCTTTCGGATGCTAATGTCCCTGGAGAGGGAGAACACAAAATCATGTCTTTTATACGTGCCCAGCGTTTGTCGCCAGGTTACAATGCAAATACACGCCACTGCCTCTATGGCCTGGTACATACTAGAACATACTTGCAGCATCATTTTACTTGAGCAATTTTTATGGAAAAGAAAAAATGTGTAAATGTTATGCTATTTAAGTACCCTTTGGTCTTTGCCACTTCCTTGTACCATAGTATCTAACTTCATTACATTTTAATGCAGGATGCAGACCTTATAATGCTTGCATTGGCCACTCATGAGCTGTATTTTTCTATTATAAGAGAGGTCCATTTTTAAGCATGCTTTTTCTTGTGTCTTTTGAAAAAAATGGTTCTAGCTTTAATATGTTCACGAGCTTTAAAACCTTACGAGTCTAAAATTGATGTATTAAATCCAAAAATTTTGAATATTGAACTTTATTTGTAGGATTTGCTTGTTCAAGAGGAACAACTTTGTCGTATATCAGCTCTTGAACATAGTGTTCATAGGGCCGAAGTTTCAAGTTTGGAAGAATCTGTAGTACTCAACGATGTTGTTCGCACAGAAAATAAAAGATCTACGATCCGCAGTATACCATTCCAGGTAGCATCCACGTAATTAATATTTATTGATGTAATATGGATGCAATAATTGGAAATTTGTTTAATTGACTTAATTTTTCCGGAATGTGTAGTTTCTCCATGTTTGGATACTCAGAGAGTACCTGGAGCTGGATATGGATATTACCGATCCTCCTGAGAATTTTGTTGGTGATTTTGAAAGGATAGTAGACGATTTCGTTTTCATTTGCTTCTTTGTTGGGAATGATTTTCTTCCACATGTGCCTACCCTTGAGATTCATGAGGTTTTCTTTTCATCTTTTGTAGTTAAAACTTAACGAAGTACGTAAGATTTGATGATTAAGGTGCTACAGGCTTCTCATAATTAATAAATTAGAAAAATCCTTCTTATTGCAGGGTGCTGTAGATCTGTTGATGCATATCTATAAAAAAGAATTCAGAAAAATTGGAGGTTTTTTGGTCGATTTGCAACGGGTAATTATTATCTTCCACTTTGTGTACTCGTGTCTGTTGTGTTCTGAGGACTCGCTACCCTCCCGTTTGGCTAACTGAAAGAAAAAAGAGAAAAATGTTGAGCTACATTTATGGAACTTACTGCTTCCTAAAATTGAAGGATATATGTTAGTATTTACTTTCAAGAAAAATAGTTAATTCAATTGAAAATAGCGTTCATCTTACTCTCAAATTAAGTAATTACTTGTATCCAACTTAGACCCACAACAAACAGATTTAGGACGTGTTCGGTCGTGCTTCAAATCCAATTAAAATAGAAAATATAGTCGTTATTGAGTCTCAATCATCTAATAAAAGTCAACAATAACGGTTAGTTTTTTAATTTTAATCCGATTTTAATCTCTCTACCAAACACGCCCTTATTTTAAAAATACTTATTTACTTGTAAATAAAGTTTTCCGAAGTAAACTTTTCAAGCTTAGCGAAACATGTTAAACATCTTGTATGGTGGCATTTGTAACAGGTGAATGAGAAAAATGCCTCCTACATCAAGATGAAAAGAATTGAGAAGTTCATGTTTTATGTTGGTCAATATGAGGACCAAATATTCATGAAAAGATCTCGACTGAGGGAAAAAAAATTGAAGCAGATTTTAGCAGAATGTATGGATGATGCGAGTGAAGGGGAAGAGAACGAGAAAGGAGATTTATCAAATACTTCTGATGCTTTCTTAAATGTAAATCCTGCGGCAAGCCAGATTGATAGACCGAGTGTTGACAATTCACAAGTATGAGTTTATTTATTTGTTTTAAATAATTCCCTCTTAATTCTTTTGAAGTGTGACTAGACTTCTTGTCAGCAACTTTATTTATCCAACAAGTTCCCCTTATTTTTCGACTTCATCCCGCTTTTCTTTTGGTATTTTCCCCCATTTTTCCCGATCGTCAATCTTTTCCATTCTTTCGCTATATATAACATTTTGGTTGTTTTTTTTTTTTTATGTCAGATTCTATGTAATACAAAAGAGCTGAAGCAGAAGTTGAAAGATCAAATTCGAGGCTTAGCAGATACTTTAAAAAATGGTGATCTTGGAACCGATAAAGTCTGTAAATCTGTCCGGACTCGTATTTCTTTTTCAGTATTCTTGCCAGAGGATGAAGATTCGTTTTTCTGTGTTCTGTTGCAGGTGAAATTAGGTGTTCTTGGATGGAAGGAGAGATATTATAAGGAGAAATTTTCTGCTGATCCTGGGGACATCGAAACAACGAGAAAAGAAGTGGTATGTTTAGAAAAGTGAGAATGTTTGGCTAAGATAAAAATAAGTAAAGAAGTTGCTTTTTATGAAGTATGTTACTTATTCTGAAAGTGACTCCTGCAAAAATAAGAAACTTGTTTGTATCCCAGGGAGTTTATTAATGTGTCTTTTGCTATTTAACGAATCCTGTATTATGTGGCATTATTCCTTGCATTACAATTGTTGTTTGTAGGTCAGAAATTATGGTGAAGGACTTTGTTGGGTTCTTCTGTACTACTTTACTGGAGTTCCTTCATGGACATGGTAAGAAATTTCTTTAATAAAAATAGAAATTTCTCACAAACTGCTAGCGAAATATGTAAAATTCTCATTGATATCTTATTGTAGGTTTTATCCGTACCATTATGCTCCGTTTGCTTCAGATTTTAAAGGACTTTCACAAGTTAAAGTAAATTTTCAGAAAGGCTTGCCATTTAAACCATTTGATCAGCTCATGGGAGTCCTTCCCCCAAGAAGGTATAATTCTTTATCTTTGCTATTTATTATTTGAATAATGCTATTTAGTACCAATCTTTGTTGCATTATGCCAACACACGTTCTTTCAAAATACATTCTTTCAAAACTCATTTTCAATCATATTCTTCAGTAAAATAATATTTTTCATCACATGAATAACTTTTCCTTATTTTTTAATCACATATTTCTCATCATATCACTGTTTAAAATACATTCTTTCCTCAATAATATCTATCAAACACACCCTATGTGATAAGTTTAATTAAATGTGAAATTATGTGATACATTTAATTGTACCTTTCATTTAATGACACTTAATGCCACCTAGACTTGTGTTGTAACACTAGTGGTGCTAAATAATATTACTCTTATTATTTATATTTTTCACATTGATTTTCTTCTTATGAAATTTATTTAACTGAAAACAAAATTATGCAGCGCTCATGCACTTCCTCTGGCATACAAGGGGCTTATGGTTGACGAGAGTTCCAATATCATTGACTTTTACCCTGCTGGTAAGACCTGTCAACTGTCAGTGATAATAAAGGATTTTCTGGAAGGATGATATTTATTTTCTTTTTTTAACGTATAGAATTCGAGATGGATATGGATGGCAAAAGATACATTTGGCAGGTTTACTACTACTTTTACTCTGATATTTGAATTGTAATCATGGAAGTAGTTTGTTTCATTTGTTAACGCTGCTTTTTGCCCTGTCCCCCAATAGGGTATAAGCAAGCTTCCTTTCATAGATGAAGAGCGTCTCCTAGCTGAGACTACAAAAATTCAGAAGGAATTGAAGGTAATGACAAATTTGAGCATGTTTGGCTAAGTTTAAAAGTAGTCAAACTTATTTTTGAAGTGTAACTTTTATATCTCTACACAAATTTGAGCATGTTTGGCTAAGTTTAAAAGTAGTCGAACTTATTTTTGAAGTGTAACTTTTATATCTCTACACATTTCGGTTTATTTATAAGTTACTTTTTTTCTTAGTTTTTAAGTGGAAAAATATCGCTTATTTTGACAGTAAGGTAAAGTTGAGATGAGCTACATCTATTGTCATGAATTTGTGTCCCCCAGTCTCTTCATAGGAAATGGAAAAACACGAAGTTGTAATGCGCCGAAGTGTAAAAAGTGTGTTGGTGTCTTCTTATTTGTTAAGATGTGATGTGTTGATGTGTCAAAAATATATTTATGGGCACATCAAGTTGGGGTTCAATATTGTAGGGGTGGGTTATTGTCAAGATGAGCAGCTTACCTTTTTACTTGTTAGACCAACAAATTACTATTGTTGCCTCACTAACTCATCATTATTAAAACATCGTCCCTTATCTGTTCATAAATTTATTGCATTATGACATAATGGAATTTTGGTCATTTGAAACTTTCTCTACTAAAAATTGAATAGTCCAATATTATACATACTCATAAAGTAAAACTATACTTTTAAATAATACACAAGTTTCAGGATATTATTTGTATAGTATGCCTTTTCTCATTTTCTGTTTCTCTCCATTTTTCTCTTTTTCAGTGCAGATTAACTTGATTTCAAGTTTTTCTTACTATGTATAGGATTTTGAGATAATGAGGAACACCGAGAATCCTGATAAGGTTTTTGTACGAAGCTCAACAAAATTTGGTCGAGAGATTAGATCACGCTTTGGAAGTTTCTCTATGGAGGATGACGGTGTAATTAAGTTAGATAACCTTTCAAGGTATTGTAGGTTTTTGTTATGTCATGTTTGGCTAAGCTTGAAAAAAAAAATTGTTGTTTTATTTTTCAAAATTGTTATTTAGACGGCAAAGCAAGTGTTATCTTTGAGCGAAAAACTTCGTTACTTTGATGTTAGAACAAAGTAACATAGCCGAACATGCTGAAAGTATAGCGAACTATTGAACAACCATTAACAAGGGGCAGATTATGTACTTGTGTCGTATTGTTCAGTGAGCTAATTAACAGTCTGAATTCCGAGGACTCCTACTTAGCTGAAGTTGATAACGAGGATTACACTACAAGTGTTCTGTAAGTCTGCAAATTCGATGTTTGCTTGTCATATTTCTTTTCCATTTTTGTCTCATATATTCTTATTTTTCGTATTTCTTCTACTATCCAGATGTGTTTTATATGAGACCCCTCAACATTGTCAACTAATCCCGAGGCTTTTAACAGGGGTAAATATCCCAGATTGTAAGGTATAATATTGATATTTCAGATGGCAATTATCTTTCAAATTTCAGATGATCTTTTAGTTAACAAGGGGCAGTTTGTTTTTCAGACTGTCTACGAAGCAGATATACCTGAAACGAAGCTTTGGCATGAACACTGGGGCAGCAATTCCCATTGCAGTCAAAGGTCTGTCAAAATTCAAAATCCGCTCACAATTCTCTTTCTGCCTTCTGTCTTGAATGTTTTGATAACTACAAGGATGATGACATACAGGGTTAATAATCAAGGAAGGCTTAGAAAAGATTACGTTCAAGTCAAATCTGAACACTCTTTCCCTGAGGTGATCCGAAAAAATGCCGGTACTGGATATAGTTACGATGGAGGCAAAAACTTTGGAAGGCATGACAATTTTTCAAGGCATGCTGTAAGTAGACCTTTTCACAGAAATTCTGATGCGAGAGGTCATATGGTTTCAAGTCGAGGTCGATACTCGAACTCCAGAGAAGGGAAGGTTCAACCATTTGCTTCCAACTATTCAGGACATGACAATTCGGGGTCCCAAATTCCTACTCATATCGGACAATATAAAGGAATTGAAGGTCTTCAAATATCATCAGTACCAGTGCACAACAGTTTCTTTCCATTGAATACCACGAGTTCATCTAATGCAGGTCATTATTCGAGATTGAATAATCACCCGACTGCTTCTCCTCGTGGTCAAGTTTGTCATGGATGGGAGAATAATGGCCAGACTTGGCGGCACAATCAATCGATACCATCCAATTCACCCACCCAGGGTGGCTGGCGGAGAATGCCTTCAGATAATGCTAGCCAAGCATGGCAGCACAATCGATCGATGCCAACGTACCCCACGTACCGGGGTGGATGCCAGAGAATGTCTACAGAGAACAATAGCCAAGCTTGGCGGTACAATCAACCAATGCCTACCAACTTCACGGCCCGAGGTGGATGGCAGAGAATGCCTACAGAGAACACCAGAGTGTCGACCAATTCCATAGCAAGCCGTGGGAGAGGCAGAGGTTTTAATAAAACTTCTTAGAAGTCTGGATGGAGCACCTGAGGTGTACATTAAGGTACTTAAAGCGGTTGGAGGTACGAACTCTGCTGATCCAGAGAAGATTCTTGTCTGCCATCTTTGAATCTCTATTTTCTTGACTACAATGAAAAGCAAATCGATTTCGACTTTTGTAAGATCCCTGGACAATGGGGAAGGGGGAAAGGGTGGATAAATTTCTTTTGCATAATTGAGGTGGTGAAATGGGACACGTGTGTGTTAATGTCTCTCTGTGGTTATATTCTGCCTTCTCTCTGACAATGTGGTTGGTCTGTTTATTCTTGAGTTTGTCTTGTTTGTTTTCTATTAAAGTATTTATGCACAGAATAAAAAACTCCTTAATTCAAAAAAACTCGAGATTTTTATCACTCGATTCGACTCATGTAAGTACCAGTACCCTTTCCTTTTTGCAATTCCAAGTGCGAATAACAAAATAATACGTGAATCAAATATTCCTTAATTCAACAAAAACGCTGAGAATTTGATAAAATCGAGTCTCTTAATATTGCAGTACATTACATAGAAGAGAACATAATCGTCCAAGAAAATGGAAAAGTACTAGTTTGACTCTCTAGACACCCGGGTTGAGGACATTGCTTCGAGTTTTGTTTAGAATCCCATTTACAATTGGAAAAATAGTATTATTTCCCAAATTGATCCAACTGAGCCAAAGCCCGCCGAATGATCCCTTAAGACGGGGTCTCTTGGAGCATTTGCACCTTCATTGGACTTGAATCAACCCCCAACTCTTATGTTCTAGAATTTATGAACTTACTTCTTCAATAATTTTCATTGAAAAAATTTCTGTCATTTGCAAGACCGTTTGATGAATCCAAACCTTTCATTCCTTAGATCATACTCTACATGAAAATTCTGCATCTGAAAATTTCCCAAAATTATAGATGGACCACCAGTTAGTTCTTGTCCCAAGAAACTATTGGCTGTAACCATAGTAAAACAGGTAACTAAAACTTCATTATCACCAGCAGTCAAAAAATAATTCTCCAATGGCAATTCCATTTCTGCACCACCCTTGAAATGCAATCTCAGTTCTGGGAGTTGCACTGTTTTATGCCCCATAATGTTGAAACATGGCCTTAAACCTGTCTGCATTTCGACGTCTTCAGCTCTTTTGTAGTCTTTCACCTGCTCGACAAACGCAATCATAACGAGCTTAAACACGGCTGGATTCATGTAAGTAAATGTGGATCCTGAATCCACTATAGTCCCTCCATTGCCATTTGAATCTGCTGTTAAGTACTCGTAAGGAACTTTAACTCTCTGACTTCCGACGGTGATTTTTCTCAAACCAACATAGTAATAGTCAGATAACGCAATATTTCCAGGACTCACTGGGTTTTTTAGAAGTGGAGTGTAGCTTAAATCTCCAGTCTTTTGATCAGAATTCGACTCGTAGTCTATGGATAGAATGCTATTTGTATCTGCGTTGTCAAACTTATGGGAAAGGAGACAGTAAGAAAATTTCTTGACGCCTAATTGGCTTGGCAATGAGGAAAGTCCCCGGCCAAAGCCAGCTACTCCGGCTGGTTGGTTCGACGAAAAGAGTGAGCAGCCTACAGCAAAATTCGGTATTCTCTTGTCAGGCAGATCCAGTGTTTCAACCATGGCTATACCACCTGTGGAGCCTAGACCATAGAGAATTAGATAAGGAGGGCAGATTTGTGTACAGTTTTCTTTATGGGAATCAATTGCAGTGTGAATCCAACGACATTTCGGGTTTTGACATCCTATAATCTTGGCAGAAGAAGACTGTTTAGGAATGAATGGTGTAATAAAACCTGAGCCTGTGGAAGAAACTGTACAGTTTCTACATACATAGTGTTTAGTACAAGGAAACCAAGAAAAGCTGCTGCCAGTGTCCATGATCAAAGGAATTGATTGGGGTGGAGTGCCAAACTTGAGAGAAATGGAATAGGCTCCACTGTAGGGGAAGAGAGGGATGGTGGACAAAGATACATTTTTGTGAGTTTTGAGGTTGTGGGCTCTGACTAGGGAGATTGAAGCTAAGTGTTTGAGCTTCTGGTATGGATCTGAGTAGGGTTTTGTGTTCACAAGTTGGATAGGAATTGTAATGCTTGCAGGTGATGAAGAAATTAAAGGTGAGAAGAATGAGAGAAGAACAAGAAAGGGGAGGAAAGAAGAAATAGCCATGATTTTTTTTTGTTTTTTGAGATTTTTGTGTCAAATTTGAGCACTAATATTTTCTTCTGCTGAGCTGATTTATTAAGCAAATATTGAGCATCCAGCTTGATTTAAGACGTGCTGCCTGGTCCTTGCTGGGCCTACTCAAAACTAAACTGAATTACACCTCAAATTTGAAAAAGTGGAAATTACACAAAACCTGAATTTTCAAGATTCAACTTCAAATTTCAGATACAAGGTTTCACTTTTCAAAAATTAGGGGGCCGTTCCCTTTGTGTTTGTGTTTTGAGTTTTAAGTTTCGAATTCATTTTGTATTTTATATTTTGAGTGTCCATTTTGAAATTATTGAAAATGTATTCTTTTTGTCATTTTGTAAAAGTATTTCTCAAAACATTTTCCCAAAAGTTGCTTACATTATTTTCCATTCTCACAAACCGACCACCACCCACCATAAAATGAAGCCAAACTCTGGTGAGCTCCGGCTACCAAATCCGCTGAACATTACCACTGGTCGACAGCCCTCACTTCAAGCTTCACATACCACCAAATTGAACCCAATTCCAATAACTACAGAGGCCGGAATTCGTGTTCAAAGTTCGCTGCCTTCTCAACTGAAAATTGCCGAAAATCAAGATTCCGACCATCCCCTTGGTCGGAACACACCTCCAAACAACTCTCCAACACCAGACGACCACAACCATGCCACCAATTCACAGTAAACAACAACAGAAAACTTCATTTGCAATCTGAAAAAATCGTCCGTCGCGAACATTGAGACACTGGCAGCGAAGAAACTAAATTTCGGTGACGACAGGGACACCCACGATCGCGGACCACCTGGGCTAGGTCCCTCTTCACCTGGCGCACCTAGCCCCGGTATGGGTCTTGGTCAATTTCGTCCAGAAGTTGCTGAATTTGTGGTAGAAATTAAGGCAGTCTGTGAAAAATTTGGTGAGTTTGGCTTCATATTTCTTATTATGATTGAATTGTTGTTTGTGTGGTAATTGAAGAGAGGATCGAGGGCTTAACAGTGGTATATTAATCCGGCTATTTTGAAGGAGGTTGGCCGAAGGTTAGGGGCTTGGGAAGTGGCGGTGGCGTGTGGTTTGGCAGTAGAAAGGAGGAAGTGTTTTGGCTGGTCGTTTTCCTTGTTTTCCAACTTAGTGCTACGTTTGTGAAGAAAACGCCCAAAATGGCTTTTTGGCCGTTTTCTGTTTTCTTCACAATTTTTTTTGTGTTTTCGAAAACTCGTTTTCGAAAATGAGTAAGAGAATCCGTTTTCACCATTTTGAAAAATCGAAAACAGAAAACGGCTTGAAAACGGCAAAGAGAACGGCCCCTAGATATTTCATTCCAAACCTTAATCAATTTCATCACAATCCAATTTTCTTCCTCCTTTATTCTCTCGGTCTCTTCTCTACCATCTTCTCTCATCACTGTGGCTTCTTCATCTAGCAGTGGGTTTAGTGTTTGTGTCGACTGTGGCAGTGGTGGGTTTGGTGTTTTTGTTGGTGGTGGTGTGGTGGTCTCCATCTCCTCTCTTCACTCTATCTTCTCTACTATCTTCTCTCTTCTCACTTTCTCTTCCTCTTCACCAACGAAAGCGGCATCTGGTGGCGAACTGAGTGTCGTCGTGCACAACGCCAGATTGTCGCTGCCACGTGGATTGTCGAGCACCGTTGTGGCTTCTTCTTCTACCAGTGAGCGGTGGTGGTGGGTTTGGTGTTTGTGTTGGCGGTGGCATGGGCGTAGCGTGGCGGTGGCTATGCCTGTACCTGTGGCGACAGAGACGTTTATATATGGTGGTTGTTGTGATCGATTAATTGGTGGTGGCGCCTGTGATGGAGATGGTGGTGGTAGTGACTGTGGATTGGTGGTGATTACGGTGACTGTTGGTGGTAGTCGTGGTGGTGATGGCGGCAGCGATGATGGTAGGTTTGGGGATTTTTTTGGTTGGTGGAGATGGTAGTGAAGAGTGTAGATGGTGGTTGTGGTGGTCACGACGGTAGTGGCGTTGATAGTAATGGATTTGAGGAGGCGATGGTGGTGGTGGTACTGGCGGCATTGGTGGTTGTGCTACTGTTGGCGGAGGTGATGGCGTTGACGATAATGGATTTGAGGAGATGGTGGTGGTGGTGGTACATGTGGCATTGGTGGTCATGCTATTGTTGGCGGATGTGGTGGTTACAAATTGTTTTGCTGATTGTGACCAATAAACAATGTGACCGATTGTGACCAATAAATTGGTTGGTGTGTGACCAATAAACAATATGTGAGTAATGAAAAAGATAAATTGTAACCAAGAAATAATGTATGACCTAAAAAATTGTTAATATATGATCGCTAATTTGTGACTATATGACAAGTTGTGACTTATAATACTTGTGATTTGTGACCAATAAATAAATTGTGACGTATAAATTTTGATTTGCAATCGATGAACAAATTGTGACCTATAAATTTTTTGAATTGTGACCGTAAAATAATTTATGACATAAAAATTGTGATCTGTGATCAATTAATAATATGTGACCAATTATATGAAATTTGTGACCAAATTATATGGTTGTGATCTTAATATATTTAATTAATAAAATATACGTTTAATAAATCAATTAATTAATTTATAAATAAAATAAAATAATTTATGACATAAAATTTGTGACCAATTATATGAAATTTGTGACCAAATTATATGAAATTATGACCTTAATATATTTAATTAATAAAATATATGTTTAATTAATTAATTTATAAATAAAATTAAGAAAGCTGTGAGATTTGAAATTTTAAACATAATCTTTAAAATTTGAAATTGGTAAAATTAAACTTCTTAGTTATGAAATGTTCCTTTGAAAAAAGCCAAGTTTTTGAAAAGCACACTACGGTAATTGCTATGTAAGGATACCTTCTCCACAAAACGATTTTTATATTAGCCTATTTGAGCCCCATTTTATTAAGAAAAATATATTTTGAAATAGTGATTTAATGAAAAATGTATAGTTAAAAAATAAGAAAAATTTTTGGGTTTACGTATGATATTATTTGTTGCAAAATGTGTGATTGAAAATAAGAGAGAAAAACATGTATTATGGTGCAAACAAGGCCTAAATTTTCATTTTTTCCCCCATTCATCAATGTTGTGAAGTGGATTTTGCTATAGTTGGGGAGGATAAGGTACCAACAACTGTCACTTGGCATGTGATTAAGCATTGGTAAAATAGCATTCAATGTCTACAGAAGTGGGCAGTTGCCGTTACCAATATTAATTGTTATCCCTGATATTGCATCATTTGCATGAAATTTACGACTTCTAGACATCGCAACAACCTTTTGTCATCATCCATGTATCAAGAAATAGTGACCCACTCTTCTACTTTTATAATCCCGATTACGTATCGATGGTAGAGAGTATCGTATTGCTGCGCTCAGATTTGAGTAGTCACACTTACGAGAACGATCCTCCTCAGGACTATTTAATATTTAAAAATTTATGTCCAGTGGTATTACCTCTAATCGTAAGGATTTATTTTTATCGATTCTACGTTCATAGTAACTAATCATATAGCAAGTTGAGTGAATTATCACGCAAATAGTGTTCCCAAAAAATATGCCAGCGAGTTGAAAGAGATCCCATTTGTTTCTAATATCAAATTCAATTGCATTTGGTGAAATGTAGCTCTCACAATTTAGGTACTTATTTGGTTTACTCAAACACAGTATGTTAAGTAGTAGGAAAAATTAAAGTCACATGTGAGTTGTCAAATTGTCTGGAAAATCTTGGCCTAAATTTAAAGTTCTGGGATAGCTTTTCCTGATAATTTGTTTTGTTGTCATCATTGCCTAAAACAGGTTACAAGATATGTACTGTCCACTATTGGCCTGTTAAATATGTTAGATGGACGGGAGTGGTCGAAGACAACCTACAATTTCTATCATGGCTTCTTTTCTTTTAATTATGTTCAATTTTATTAAGTCAAACGTACCAAACACGCTCTACATTTTCTTTGGTTGAGAAGGAGCGTGGGTTGTTATGATGCAAACCTCGCTTCAGTGCGGAGTGATACCTTGGTCCAATACGACCTAATGAATAAATTGAGTCGCTAAAGTAAAACAGCAAATAGAATTTTATGATTCTAACCTCGAACAAATTTGAAATCCGCTACATGAATACTTTTTTTTGCTTCGAAGCATCTCTATATCTTAGGATATATTGAATTCAAAACTTTGCAAGCACATTGACCCATGCTAATTTTGATCCAACTCTCCATCCAATATGCTCCGTTAGAAACATTTTAAATAAAAAATAATTGTCTAATCTAGAGTAATGCCCACGCACTTGATTGAGTGCACATGATATTATGTTGGGGGAGTTAGTGGCACATGCCACATGCCACATGGGGGTACCCCTTTGAGAAAGGTGAATGGTCACTTTCTTGTAAAGCTGGGATGACAAAAATAACAACGAAACACCTAAGAAACTTGCTACTTGCATCAAATAGTAGGTTAATTTCCTTCTTTTTCAAGTATTCGGCCGTCACTAAAAAAGAGGTTCTTGTTTGTAAGACTGATGCAATCTCAATAGCACCGTAAGAGAGAAGGTAAACCTAAACTAACATGACATGTTGGAGTTGTTAAGGATCTAATTGCTTTAAATCTTCTAGAAGATCTAGCATCAAGATGAATGGAACGG
This sequence comes from Fraxinus quadrangulata, assembly GCA_903798255.1. Classification (NCBI taxonomy): domain Eukaryota; kingdom Viridiplantae; phylum Streptophyta; class Magnoliopsida; order Lamiales; family Oleaceae; genus Fraxinus; species Fraxinus quadrangulata. Next base: position 24,960 of record CAIGRB010055151.1, read on the forward strand.
TGAAATATGGCTAATGTAGTTGACCATAAATTTGTGTTAAAAGTCTTTATACTGATACAATCAGTGAGTAGCTCATCAAGATTTCACTGAAAACGCATCAACACAAGTATTTATTTCAATAGATCTGACTTGTATTTAAATATATGTTAACAATCAATTTTTTCATAATTAAGCGTGCATTTGGTACCCAGGACGAGACAGAATAATGAAGATTTTAGCTTATTTTGTAACATTTAAGCCGTCCATTACTTTTCCAATTCACCTAACAAACATGCCATGAGTACTTCTTGGTGTAGCTTGACTGCTTGAGCATATTCACTTGAAGAAGTTACATCACCAGGAAACAGCAGTCAATTATTTACACTATTCATTTTACGATAACAAAAATATGAAGTAACGGAAAATGAATGAAAATGCACAGCAATAAGAATCAAGAAGACGACTTCAGAACACAGTGCAGGTATAGAACAAGACCAATAAATTCAAATTTTTGGCAGTAACCAGTCTTCAAAGGAGGAATGCCAAAGGTTTACAAATTCCGTACAGTGCAGGTATAGAACAAGACCAATAAATTCAAATTTTTGGCAGTAACCAGCCTTCAAAGAAGGAATGCCAAAGGTTTACAAATTCCGTACAGGCAGTTGACGTATTAGGTTTTTAATGCCATAGATGCTTTTAACAGATATCCTCATTGTTCTTTTACCTTTTTCCGTGCCAAAAACCGCTCTTTAGCTGCTGCCACTGCATCCACACTTCTTTTATGATGCTCAGGTCTTGGTTGATCAGTAGTAGATGGTTTGGCTGCAGCTTGATCTTGTGTAGAAGCATCAGAAACAGGCTCTGAAAATCCCTTTACAATTTTTTCCTCAGAAGATCGATCTTCCGAAGTTTCCCTATGTTGCCTCTTTATCAGCCTAGATGATTCAGTACTCATGTTGGTGGCCGGAGCAACACTCTCAGTTGATTCTTGTGATTGAATCACCGTTTCTTCTTGCTTCTCTTTCAGCTTCCCCGAGACAGCCACTCCTCCACCAAAAGCAACGTTTTTCCCAAGGTTGAAGTAGAAGTCACTAACGTCAGTCTTCTTTGTAACCTATTAATTTAAAAAAAAAGAAAAAAGAAAAAAGAAAAAAGAAATTGAGTAAATTATTGTTCGAGGCATGTGAATGGATATACACTTATTTAACTAATAAGCAGAACTAAGAGAAACATCTGTAAACCAGCATACGAGAAGAAGGAAAACAAAGGAAAATGCCAAAAAAAAAAAAAAAAAATACAGACAGGAAGCAAAGGATAGCAATATGAGAAAAGATAACGAGTATTTTGTACTCAAAATTGTAAGCGAATTTCTGAAGTGGGAATAAAAGTTGTCGAACGGCTTCCAATAAGAAGTACAAGTTCGATGTAATTTGAAAGCATGTAAAGCCAAATATAAGTATGAATTTTAATAGCAAGACAATATTTGTTAAAATACAAGGATGACTACAAGGTCCACAACAAAAGACAATCTCAAGACAGTCAATTGTATTCTCCTCGATGTGAGGCCATTGGAAAGAATGAAGATGAGCTCATCCGGGTGGGAAATGCTACATAGCCATGCACAATATCCAGTCTGTTAAAATAATTTCACAAGTTAAAAATGACAAATTGAAATAGCGAAGGCAATGGGTAGAAAATCCAGGAACCATGTCTAGAAGCACAGATGAGTGTTCTGAGGCTGAATCCATAAGAAGATAGTACCACCTACAAGCTCATTCAGTTATGATCACCCCTCCCTCCCCCATATCAACCAATTGCATATAAGAAGAATATCAAAACACTGCAGTTTATTTGTACCCAATCCAGGCCCAGAACATTCTTATACAGTGGAAGTCATCGGCAAGTATGATCCTCTCCAGTTCCAGATATAAGTTTCTTTTGCTCTAAAATTTCATATTTGGAAACAGTGCCTAGATTACCTAGTTCCATTTGACTTATTCCTTCTGCAAGTGTTCCAAACTTTCAATACAAGACATTCCTCTGCTATTGAGCGCTTTTATAGAAACTTGAATTGTATAATGAAACTAAGAATATATCAAGTCCATGAATGCTACATTTAACAAAACACCAGGGAAAAGAAACATGTATAAGTAAATGGGGTAGAAGAATATAATTACTTAAAAATAACATCAAAAATGATCCATTGATCTTGTATGTCTATACCCATAATGCATTTCAAGCATAAAAGGAGTGTGCATGGGTGAAAAAGTCGTTTGGGGTTGGTTTTGGGGGGGGGGGGGGG
>CAIGRB010055180.1:0-10452 GCA_903798255.1 Fraxinus quadrangulata
GAATTTTTCGGTACGAGAAAAATCTATTTCGTAAAAAGTTTGCACAAAATTTATTTATCAAAGATAAGAATTTCAATTTAATTTTCAAACTTACTGGCATCACTTACCTTGAAAAATCAAGTAAAAACGTCATTTATAAGCCTACATTGTTTCAAACAATCAAACGAGATGAGCCGAAAAATTTCAGTCCATTCGAATGTCCAGGTGGTGAAACGAACGTCCAGTTCATCTGCAACGGTCGATTTTTCAACTGTTCTGACTTCTGACGAGTAACGACTAAATTAGTCATTCGGAACAGTACCTGACGTCCAGATGATCGTCCGGTTCAATAGTTTTTTTTTATATTTTTCAACTGCTATAAATATCAACTCACTTGCCATTCATAACAACATTTAAACGCATTCAAATGAGATATTTTTGAGTAAAATTATATTAATTTCTCATCTCATTTATTATTATCAAATCATTTTAGTTTTGAAAAACTTTTAATCAAATTAATTTTTGAAAATCATTCTATACATCAAAATTTTTCATATCTAACACTTGAACTTCATTCATTGCTGTCTATTAAAGTGTTAGCCTATTTCTCTCTTGGTACTTAATTGTCATATCATTTATTAAGAGAGAAGTTTCATTTGTAAAACCAACTTTCTTTAAAACTTGTAGGTCGTGTTGAAGTCCCGTAACACTCAACATTGTATAAAGATCGGTATTCCTTATTTGTAAGTTATCGAAAGCATTGTAAATGGTTGAATTGTATCACAAGTCAATCAACATGGTGAAATTGGTCTTGCTCGTGCTGGATTGCTTGGTAACAAAGGATGTAGATCATTGAGTCGGATCGAACCTCCATAATTATATTATTTGCATCATCTATCTCTCTTTATTTATTGCTTTCATATTTGTACTTACTATTTGAATTAATCTACTGTTATTACGTGCTTGATTTTAGATTAATTTTTTGAGTTAACTATTCTTGGGCTATCAATTGGTATTAGAGCAAGATACTCATTTTTAAATTAAGATTATACAATCTCGAGTAATGGCTAACCACAACAATCTTCAAAATCTCGAGGGGCAGTCTACAAAAAAAATCGACATCTATTTTTTGATGGCACACATTATAATTATTGGAAAGTTAGAATGATGATTTACATTCAATCAATGGATTATAATATTTGGGAAGTCATTGAATATTGTCCTTATGTGCCGTGCCTACCAAGATTATGAGAATTGATGGAAAACACAATCAATCTATTCCCAAATCTAGAGAGGAATATGATGAAGATGATAAAAGAAAATTGTCCTTAAATATTAGAGCCAAAAACTTACTTTATTGTGCTTTAGATAAAAATGTGTTTAATCGTATTAGCACATATGACTCCGCATATGATATATGCCATACTTTAGAAATCACTTATATTGGTACTAGTAAGGTAAAAGAAACCAAGATTAATCTCTTGGTCAAAGAATTTGAAATTTTTTTATGAAACAAGATGAACCTATTGTTGACATGATTACTCACTTAACCGATATTGTTAATATCCTTAAGGGCTTTGATCGTAAATTTACTAATGGTGACCTTATAAGCAAAATGCTTATGTCACAATCGGAAGATTTGAGCTCATTAAGAATGTTGATAGAGAACACCAAAGATATCAATTCTTATCCCCTGGGAGCAAATTGAGAGATAAGTTGTTGACGTCCATGCAGTCTCTTAGGAGTAAGAAAGAGGTGCAAAAACTAACGGGTCGGATCGCCACCTTGAACAGGTTCATGTTTCGCGCAGTGGATAGACGTTTCCCTTTTTTCAAAGCTCTCAGGGGAAATAAAAACTTCAAGTGGAATGAGGATTGTGAGAAGGCATTCCAGAAGTTCAAACACTAGCAACCTCACCAGTTCTCCCCAAACCAGAGCCTGGAGATACTCTATTTTTATATTTGACAGTTTCTCAAAATGCAGTAAGTAGCATATTGGTGAAAGAAGTGAACAAAACACAACAACCAATTTATTATGTGAGCAAGATGTTACTTGATACGGAGACCAGGTATACATTGGCCGAACAATTTGCTCTTGCCTTGGTGGTAGCGATACGAAAATTACAGCAATATTTCCAATCTCATCCAAGTATAGTGCTCACGAATCAATCAGTCAAGAATATACGTCAGAAGCTCGACGCATCCAATAGACTACTGAAGTGGACAATTGAACTTGGTGAATTTCACATCGAGTTCAAGCCCCGACCCTCTATCAAGCCATATACCTTGACTGACTTCATAGTAGAACTCATTCTAAGGTGTTGGGGGCCAGGAGACAACTCGACCATTGCTGCTATGGACACATGAGATATATTTGTAGATGGAGCATCAAACTCTTCGACTCAGGTGCATAAGTCATATTCATCAGCCCAAACAAACATGTAGAGATACAATATGTACTCTGATTTGAATTTGATGCTACAAACATTGAGGCAAAGTACGAAGCAGTTGTTATTGCACTAGAGCTTACCAATAACTTGAGCTTGAACACATCAAAATATTCAGCGATTCTCAACTTGCAGTTGGCCAGATCGAAGGGACATTTGAAAGAAAAGATAAAAAGATGAGCTTATATTGTCTAAGAGTTCATGATCTTCAAATGCAGTTCAAAAGTTGTGAAATCATAAAGATTTCCCAAACCAACAACAACAAGCCGACGCTTTGTCTAGACTCATCTTCATATGAATTGATGGTCTTGATAGAACAGTCCACGTCACATTTGTGATGAAACCGAGCATAAATCAGACACCCTCCATTATGGACATTATTCATGAGCCGTCATGGACGGATCTAATAGTTGATTTTATAACTAATGGAAATCTACAAGAGGATTCGTGAATAGCAAAGAGCATCAGATCCCGAGCATCGAGGCAATGCATGATTAGGAGAGTCTTATTTCGTTGAAGTTTCACTCTTTCATACCTTTGGTGCCTCAAACCTTCAGTTGGTTCAAGCCTTGGCGGATGTCCATGAAGGTGTATGTGGGAACCACTAAGGAGCTCGGGCCCTTGCCTTTAAAATTATTAGAAACGGATATTACTGGCCTACCATGAAGAAAGATGTTGCAGACTACATTAAGAGATGTTACAAGTGTTAGAGGTTCAACAACATAATCCATTCTCCGACCGATGACCTTACCCTCATTCACTGTACAGCCCCATCTGAGCAAAAGGGTGTTGACATCCCGATCCCTTTCCAATGGCTAGAGGACAATTGAAGTTCGTCACCATAGTTGTGAAGTACTTTACTAAGTAGGCAGCGATCGAGCCACTAGCAACAATTTCAGAGCCCAAGCTGAGGTCTTTCATTTGGAAGTCCATTGTTTGCAAGTTCGGGATACCCAAGATCCTCATAGTTGACAACATGAGACAATTTGACAACCTACAATTCAGAAACTTTTGCACCAATCTGGGGATTGATCACCGTCTTATATTGATTTCACATCCTCAAAGCAATGGCCTAGATGAGGTTACAAATCAGATTATCTTGCAAGACCTCCGAACGAGTCTCGGGAAAGCTACATAAGTTTGGTCTGATGAACTACCCTCTATACTTTAGACATATAAAACGTTTCACAAAACCACGACAGGTGAGACCTATTTTATGTTGGCATTCGATGTAGATGCTACACTTCCAATTGAAATCAGACTACCGAGCCTCAAAAGATTTGGCCTCAACTCCGAGGAGCACACAACAGAACACCTTGACCTTCTTGAAAAAAATAAAAGAACGGGCCACCATAAGGGTTGCATCTTACCAAAACAAAATAGCTAGACACTTTAATAGTAGGGTAAGATCCAGAAGGTTAAGAGTTGGAGATCTTGTGTTAAGAAGAGTCGAAGTAGCAGGACATGCCCTGGGCAAGTTAGGACTTGTTTGGGAATAACCCTTTGAAGTCATATGACAAGTCCACAAATGAGCATACAGCCTAAGAGACACCTCGGGAAGACCACTCTCCAGACCATGATATGCTCATAATTTGAAGATTTATTACAAGTAGTTTGTTTTACCTTTACCTATTAGTTTTTCTTTTTTGCTCTTTTCTTTGGTCTGTCGAGCTTGCACGCCCCGCATCTTTTTACCTTTCAATTGGTCGGCCTGTGTGCCCACATTCAATTTTTAGGTAGGATTGGTTTGTTTTGATTAGCTATAGTCAGGATTCTATCCCAATAAAATAAGTTTTTTTCAACTCAAACGACCTCGAAGCCTTAGCCAGTGCAAGCACTCAGAGCCTTGCCCTATGCAAGCACCTCAAAACCTTGCCCCAAACAAACACCTCAAAGCCTTGCTACGTATAAGTAAATCGAAGTCTTACCCCAAGCAAGCTTCTCGAAGCGTGCAAGCACCTCAAAGCCTTGTTATGTGCAAGTGAATCAAAAACTTGCCTCATGCAAGCGAATCAAAGCCTTGCTATGTGCAAGAGAATCAAAGCCAATGCTCGAGATTACTGGGTATACTATGTTGCTGGGTCAAGTGCATCGAGTTTGTAGCTTGATAATCAAAAAATGTTGCTGTTCATGATTAATGGGTATTCTATATAGCTCAGGCATACACCTCGAGTTTCTAACTTGATTATTATTTTAAATGATGCTTGAGTTTTGTAGTTTCCAGATCCTCGAATTTCTAACTTGTTTATTAAATTATTTCCTAAAAAGTTGCTCGAGCTTTGTAAATCTAATTTCCTTGAGTTGTGACTTGATATTTTAGTTTTCCTAAAAGCCACTCCATTGTTCAGTTCCAAGTTGCTCGAGTTTGTTGTTCGGTGTTGTCCAATTTTTAAACTACTCCATCTTCATCGTTCCATGCTCCTCGAGTTTGTATACAATCTAAAACTATTACAAGTCTTAAAGCATTAATGGTGAAATGCAATTTCAAAGTTAAAAATTGTTGGTTGATCATTCAGCATTCATAATAGATAAAATAATGAACCCTCGTCGGGCAATGTACTTGATTACAATATCAACAAAAGCTAAAGCTTAAGAGGGAGGGGGTCGAGACCTAGTCTAGATCATTATTGGTCGGGGGCCTCCTAACTTCTTCCTCATTAGCATCAGCCTCATCCTTGATCATCGTACCCTTAGAAGATGAAATCTTGAGGCCTTCGATAACCTCGGGAGTAGGCTTCAATTCATCAGGGTTGACATCGGGCAATTTGGAGCGAAGGAAAGCTCGAGCTTGTTTGAAAGTGTAGTTGTATGAGCCTAAGGCATAATCACCCTTCATCGCCCCGAACTCCTTGGACTTCTTGAAGTCCTTTACTGCCTTTGGCCAAGCCTCTTCAAGCTTAACCTCAAACTCTTTTGTATTACGCTCGAGCTGGAGCTTGGCTTCTTTTACTTCATTCCTAGCCACTTCCACTTCATCTAGAGCTTGCTATGTACCGGCCTCGAGCTTAGCATTTTCCGTCGATCATCGAGAAGCCTCGACCTCGACATCAGTTATATATTGGCCCCGACGATTAATCTCTTCCTCGAGCGAGGCCACCTTCTCAGCCTTCCCTTAAAGCCAGGGCACGAGAAATAGTCAAAGCCTTCAAACAATAAACAAATAGTAGGCGATCGGGATGTTAACTTATTAAAAAAAATGAAAATATTAAGTATCATCCTCGGGGTACCTTAAGTGTCATAGCCTCGACCACTTTCAGAGCTTCGTGGATGCTGAGGTCCTCGCCTCTATATTTTTTGAAGAGTCTGGGCACGAGCGTACACATTTTGACCCAGTCGATCAACAACGAAGGAATAGTGGTGTAAACATCAAAGTCGAAAACCACTGGCACGACCTTGGGACCTTAGTTCGAGGCTACTGAATGGTTGGGGTAGTGGCTCTGAGGGTCGAGGCTTCTTCCCCAATCTCGAAGGTCTCAATGGGTCCCCTTCTTGTACGTTCAAGGTCCTTTCATTGGGGTCTCTTCTTTCATTTCTTCCAGGCTTGCTTAGTCGGGGTGTTCTTTATTTTTGTTGGACTGGACAACGGAGGTCGGAGATCGAACACCATTTTGAATGCTACAATAAATATCACACAAGTCATGAGAATGAAGAATTTAAGGTCGAGCAATAGAAATAAAAATAAAAGATTAAAACAATCCTACCATCGACACCCTTCACACACTACACCAAAAATGATCATTTGCAACACTAAAAAGGTAACACTCACTAATAAAATGTTACTAAAGGGGTCTATCGCAACATTTTAGTAAGTGAATATTGTCATTGGTTAATATAAATGAGTTTTAACAACGTTTTTTAGAAGAATGTTATGATAGACCCCTTTTTGCAACGTTTATTGAGTGTTGCAGAATATTTTATTTTTCACAACGTTTATCAAATGTTGCAAAAAGAAAAGCTTTTGCAACGTTTGTTAAACGTTACGAAAAGTCTACTTTTGCAACGTATATTAAATGTTGCGAAATGTTTTACTTTTGCAACGTTTTTTGAACGTTACGAAATGTCACTTTTTGTAACGTTTATTGACTGTTGCAAAAAGTGAGACCTTTTATTTTTTGCAACGTTTATTAAACGTTACGAAAAATCACTTTCTGTAACGTTTATTAAATGTTGTGAAAACTTTTATACTTTTTTCACATAAAACAAAATGTAAATATTTTTATTATGCCCTTTATTATGAAAAAATTGCCAAAATAATAAGAAATTAACACACTGCGAGTGCAAGGAGAACCCTCAACCCTTTCTGTCTATTTTGAAAAAGCTCGTCGTCGTGCCGCCCCTGCCAGTACCATTTCCAAAAACTGCATCCTCACTCCTCCACCACTTCGATCGTTCGTCTCTTGATCCCTCATCCAAATACCACCGCATTAGCCTCTCATCTTAAAACCCCATTAAACTGAACCCTCATAAAATTGAAAGAAAAGTCACATAAATACCAAATACGGGCTCTTTTTTTAGACTAATGGAGATTGAAGTGGAGCTCCGTTTACCAAACAAAGCTTCCCACTAGAAGCTTCTTCAATTGCTCTCTCCATTTTACATAAATACACTCACCAGCACAATACTTTCTTCGATGGAATGGGTTCCTAGGTGAGCTCGAGCTGAGCCGTATTGCACCTCCGATTCCATGAGCAAACTGACATCCCCAAATGCTTTGTTTGCCTCAAAGCCAAAGCCGTGATTACCAACGACGTGAATCGCGTCGAGAAGGATGAGGAGAAGGTGGACCCGTCTATTGGGTATGCCTATTTGGAAGATCTGGGCAAGTTGATGGACGTCAATTCAAGGGTTTTGAGAAGGGTTAAAGAGGAATTTGGAGCGAACGATTTCAAGGGGTTGGGGGGCCTTTAGGACCGTAAAAAGTGTGTATGAGTGTAATGTGGTGAAATTGGAGGTAGATGAGGTTAAGTATGAATTCGGGGATTTGTATGAGGTCGAGTGCGAGAATGTGGAGCCCAAGAGGGTCAAGGGGATGATTGAGGCTTTCTTCAAGGAGAATGAGATTGAGTATTCAGAATCTCTCATGTCAAAGTTTGCAGTTTTTCGGGCAGGAAAGTTGTCTTCTTATTAAGTTAATTTTACAGTGATTATAATATAGATTTCGTTTATGTAACTGTCGTGGTCTTTTAGTGATACACTTATGGAGGAAAATACACCTTGAATGATTAGAGCATGTTTTATATAAAGTTTCAAAACTTTTCATTGTACAAGAGTGATGAATCTAATAGAATATGTTAAAAATGTTAAAGAAGGAAAGGGTTCTTATTTGAATGTGGTGATGAAAAAAATTAATGTGTAAATGACTCCAAGTTGTAACAGTTTTGATGATCGAGTCAAAGTTCTATTTTGAGGGACAAGTATTCATTACCCAAAAGTCTTGAATGATTAAAATATATTGCACAATGTGCTCATTTCATTTTAATCAAATTGGATTCTTTAGATTTATTGTAGATTCTTCGACTAAGAAGTTTCATCATCTTCTTTCAGGTTATCTGGCTGGATGATTTTTCAGAAGCTGGTGGAAGATGATTAATAAACCAAGGGTTTTCTTTACAAACAAGTTCTCTAAAACCTAGATGGACTTGAAGTCCAATAAGAAATTGGTGTTTTCTGGTTATTTTGTTTGGCCTTTTCGTCTGATGAACTGTCGAAAATGTCACTTAATGCAAGTTTGATATTTTCATCTTCTCGTTTCATGTACTGTAGTTGATTCAATACCATAAAAACTAAATGTGATCAATATGACTTTAATTTTGATCTATTTTTAGCTTGTGATTGACCGTGATGGACTTTTTATCTTTCTTTCCAGTGAAATATGATTCAACTTTTTGTGGTAACATTAGCATTTAGATGCTTGGTGTAAATGACTTTTTTCATCCATGGAAATTGTTCCATGTAGACCAAAAATGCAGCAGAGCCATCTGCATTGCCTATTTTTTAGGCTCCAGTCATTGAATGTGATGTTTTCCTCTTGCTTTTGTGAAATTACTTGTACAATTGATCAGCTTTTCTTAATATAGGACTATGAAAGAATTGACATACAAGAGGGGCTTGGCAAGGTCAACAAGCAGAGGATTGCCTTGACTGACAATTCAATTATTGAACGGGTATTTCCATTATTATCACTCTATTTTTCACATATTCAATTGCATTTTGTATAGTTTTTTCACATATAATACACAATGATATGGGAAAATGCTACACCAGAATTGGGGTCTTTTATGATTTGATGGATGGGTGTAAGATTAACTGATAATTTAGTGATGGTGTGAAGACAATTGCTTTTTAGTGATGGCGTCAAGACAATTTCAATAGAGCTACAAGCCATATAATTTGTTTCGTATGTTGGCTTTGTTAAAGTTCCCTTTTAAATTATGTTGTCAGGAACTCGAGTTGAAGAAACAAACTGAATTTGAAACACAAGCAAAAGTGATGGAATTAAAGAAAGTCAAAGAAATAGCAGTTGATCCAATGCTTAGGAAGGTAAAAGAGATGCAATTTGAATGTATTGAATGTTAAGAGATTATGCTAAGCTTGTGTCGAAAATCGCTGAGAAGAAAATTAAGAATGTCGGTAGTGCAGTTTTACTCACTACTTAGAGTTTATTATATTTCTTTCCCTTTTTTTTGGAAATGTATTGAATTTTTAGACGCTTCAGAATTTTGAATTTGAATTTTGTACGAATATTGTTTCATTTTGGAGTACAATTAATAATGATTATTAGAATTATGTGATATTATCATCTTCTATCTTATTTTATGGTTGGTTTATGCAAATTACTATACAAATAAGAAAAATTTAAAAAAAAATTTAAAAATTGTAAAATGATATATGACAAGGGTTAAAAAATATTGTAAAAAATAAAGATATAAGTATAAACAACATGCATAAAACGTTGTAAAAGGTTATTAGTAACATTCAAAAAATGTTGCGAAAAAGTTATTAGCAACGCTCAAAAAACGTTGCGAAAATGTTATTAGCAATACTCAAAAAATGTTGTGAAAAAGTTATTCCTAACTTTCAAAAAATATTGCAAAAGTGTTACGACAACATTCAAAAAATGTTGCAAAAAGGTTATACGCAACGTTTAAAAAATGTTGCAAAAAGATTATTCGCAACGTTCAAAAAACTTTGCAAAAAGATTACGGCAACACTCAAAAAATGATACGACAACATAGATGTTTGTAACATACTCAAAAATGTTACAAAATGTTTTCGACAACACTTTTTGAACGTTGTAAAAAACTATTTTTGTTGTAGTGACATTAGCAAGGTCGAAGACATCGTCCCCGATGAGATCATCAATTTTGAACGCTAAAGGCTCGAGCTAGACTAAGCTCTGCCTATCCCTTTCTAACACCTCAAAATAGGTCCAACCCTCGTTAAAGCGCTCAATGTTCGGGAAAACCCACCGAGGACTCAAAGGATGATCAAGATCATGGGGAAGAATAAAAAAATATTTAGATTTCCACCCCTTAAAGGAGCTCGGCATTTTAGACACCTTGAACTCACCTCGGGAGACCTCGGGACTATAGACAAATATCTACAAGCTATAAAAGAATACTTGAGAAGCCTCCGTCCATTTGGGACGAACTGCTTGGGGGCATATATCATACTCGACCAGGAATTCAATAAAAAAAGGATGGAGAGGCCACCTAATCCCCATTTTAAAGCCTAACTAAAAACAAACATCTCTCACTCTTGAGCACTAGTTATTCTATCATCGGGCCCTGGAAGTTGGACGTCACACGGCGACATAATCCCAAATTCTCGGGCTATCCTCACGATCTTGTGCTCTTTGTATCTACATCTTAGATCGGGAAATGAAATGGCAAGATGACTACTGTAATGCCCCAAAATTTCACAGAACCTTGAAGTGTTGCAAAAAAATTTAATTTCTTTGCGGATCGATAAAATATAGAATTTCTTTAATAAACAAAATATTTGAACATTCATAAACTTAAATTTAA
>CAIGRB010055204.1:0-19395 GCA_903798255.1 Fraxinus quadrangulata
ATGCACATTATCGGTGTAATATGTCCAAAACAAAATTCCTTATTTTATTTAAAAAAATAATAATAGACGACAAATTATAGATTATACTTCACCATAGAAAACAAAAGAAAATCAAGCCTAATGCAGTGTCTTTCGCAAGACCCCTAATGAAAATGTACGTGTTCAAAACAAAAAATTACATCCCATCAATTTAATCATCAATTATACACACAGAGATTCATAAAATGCATACAATATCGAATCATCTACGGATATGAAGGGCAAAGGACGGACCCGAGGCTAGCTTCATCGTCAAAATCGAACCTCTTAGAACTCATTAGCGGTTTATAGACTTGTAGCAGTGCAGATCTCGAACGATTAAAGGGCTAGAGTTTGTGGTTTTTCTCTGTGTAATATGAAAGAACTGGGGGGAAGGGGATGACGTGGTTTTTATCTGTGTTTTAAAAACTCGTCTAGGCACCACCTAAGCTCGAAGTTCGGGAAAAAACACCTCATTTCATGTCTAGACCCTTTTTTTTTCAATTCCTAAATGGTTGAATTTTTTCCTTCCTCTCTTCGCCTTCTCTAGGTGGGCTTTATTAGTTTTTTTTTTCCTTTTTTTTAAAGTCTTTTATTTGATTTCAGTTTATTAGTTTTTTTAATTAAAAAAAAAACTTTTCGTTTAAATTTATTTTCAAATTTTCAAAAGATTTTATTTATACAAAAGTTAAAATGATTTTATTTAAGATTTAAACTATGGTGCTATTTATATTATGTAATTATGATCTTGAAACTCGTTATTTTGTTATAAACTCCAAAAATATGTATGACATTCTTATAAATCTATTAAGTAGGACTTGTCTATTTGAAAATTGAAATTATGAAAAATATTCTAATTTGTGCACTTTGAGAACTTAAAAATTGTATAACTGACTAATGTTAGAAATTATTAAATAAATATAGTATTTTATAATTTTAGATGTTTGATATGTATTACTTTAATTATTAAATTATTTTTAAAATGATTAAAAAAGTTAAAAAATATTAAAAATAAGAAAACTTTTTTTATGCCTAAGCCTCGTACAAGCTCGCTTAAGCTCGTAAAGCTGGAAGTTTTGCCTCTACGCTTAACTATGCTTTACATTTTTTATAACACTAATCATGTGTGATAATCGCATGATTAAATGTTTGCTTTGCATATGAATAGGATTGGGTCATGCTAAGTGTGGAGAAAAATCCCTAGAGAAACCTTGATTCCGGGCTTAGAAAACAACTAAATGAACACCACACTACCAAGGCTCGACCCAAAACGTCTACACCTTGTTTGCTCCAAGTTTCATCCCCACGAAGGAGATATGGTGGTGGTGATTGCAAGCCCACACAGGAAGGAAGGAGAAGAGAATAACAACGGTTGGAACTCACCAAGAAATCCACCAAACAAAATCCGGCTGCCTTTCTTTTCCATGGCTACCTCTCCTCTCCACTCACTTGCACACACTTCACACACACACTCACAANAACAATTTTAAAATGGACACTCAAAACTCAAAACTCATAATGAATTCAAAACTGAAAACACAAAACTGAAACACAAAGAGAACGGCCCCTAACTATTTCCCACAAGTTGTGATGACAATTTTTTTTTAACCTTAAACAAGAATTATTGAAATAGATTAAGTCACTAATATAGGATCTTAAAAATTGTATATATTATAACAAAAATTCATGAAGGTATTGATTGCACGTAAATAGTGAAAAATGTCATGATATAGAGAGAAGACCATATTTGTGGTCGTTCAACTCGAAATGGTCATTCCTACATTCTATGAGACTCTACTCAATATTTTACTAGATTGACAATATTTACTAATAATTTACTAGATTGACTATTTACTTTTTTTTCAAAATTTATTGGCTAGAAAAAAACTAATTGTCAAGTTAATAACAATCATACCAAATTTTGTTGGAAAATAGCAATAAAAAGTTGATTTTTATCAAAAAATTTACCAAATATTTGGATGGGTCCCGCATCTCAAATTTAGCAAGAAATGGGTCAATTGTGTTTTACTCGTCGAGTAGATGAATTTAGTATATTTGGACGTTGAAAACTATTTTCGAATGAATGAAAAATTAGTGAATGAAGTGGGGTTGGAAAACACGATGTTTAACTTGGAAAATTTGAATTTCCTATGTGAGACCAGTGCTTGAACGGCAACCCAGTGCCAATTGAGCGGAAAGTCTTTGGAATTACCATTCGAGCGGTAGGCAAGCCGCAGTGCACCTGTGCAACTTTTTGTGAAACAAGTTAAATTTGGATTGTCTCTCCAAATTGCAACCATTCTATACCTATAAGTAAGGCTTCTTGGTGTTGTTTTCATTCACTCTATGTTATGATATCATAGAATAACATATAAATATATTTCCTTTCTGAAATTCTACATCAAAACCTTTGTTTTATTTTCATTCAAAGAAGATTACAAAAGCAATCTTTTAGTTCGTCGTTCTTGTGTTTTGAAGTGTTGCAAAACACAAGAAGTCAATCATTGTATTTTGGGAGTTGATTGCTATAATTTGTAGGCACCTGTGAGGGGCAAATTCGACTTAAGGATAAAGAGTTCAATTCTTGCTTCGATCCTTTGCATTTCATTCCTTGGCATTATTTTGTCCAATTTTTCTTTTACTTTCCATTCTGTTTTTGGTAGGTTTGGTAAGTTAAAGAAATCGCTCAATTTTGATTTACAAATAACAATCTTAAGTTGAATTTTAATGTTGAGTGACATCCTTACAAAGTTTCTATTACTCTGTTAAACTAATTTTGTTTCGATTTAACTTTTCTACTCTTTCTTGGATTCTAATCCTGCCTTGGTTAAACTTCTATTTGTGTAAACAAAAATGACTACTATTAGCAATAACACTGATGTTACTTTGGATGTGATTACTTCGAATGTTAGTACTTCGAAAGTGGTTCCTCCAAACATGGTTCCTTCCGTTATGATTCTTCCAGTTGCGGTTTCCCCTCCTACCATTCATCCAATATCCGTTCTACATGGAGAGCAACATAAAATGTTGTTCTATCTTACAACACTAAACTTGACAAAGTTCTTAAATGAGAATGCTTCAGCCATATAAGAATGGGAAAAAAATAGGGAATCGTTGATAGTATTGGATGTTTGGAAACATTCAGATTTTCTATGCAAGAATCACATTCTGAATGGCTTGGACAACACATTGTACAACCAATATAGTTCTATGAATCTGCAAAGAAACTATAGGAATACTTGGAAAAGAAATATAAATTGAAGATGCTGAAATAAAGAAGTTCATCATCGGGAAATTTTGGACTACAAGACGGTAAATTCCAAGATGGTAGAAGACCATCATCAAGTACAAGAATTGTGGGTTCTTCTTCATGACATTCATACCGAGAACATGTCTCTAAGTGAATCATTTTAAGTGACTAAAATTATCGAGAAACTTCTACTCATGTGGAAAAATTTCAAGAATTATTTCAAGTACAAGAGTAAGGAGATGAACATTGAAGAACTCATCGTCCGGTTGAGGATTAAAGAAGATAACAGAAAGTTGGACAAGCATATTGAAAGTCATATACCACAAGTAAATGCCAAAGTGGTGGAAATCAATGAAAAAGAAAGAAAGAGGAAGTATTATGTCGAATCCTTCAAGCAAGAAAATAACAAGAATGCAAAGATATTTTAAGGAAATTGCTAAAATTTTGAAAATGTTGGACATCGCTCTATTGAATATCACAAACCAAATAAGCAAACCCAAGTAAATATTATCGAATATGATGCATTATCTGATGGTATATCATATATTAACTTGTTGTTTCAGAATGAAACAACATTGGGAATCCCATGAAATGGTGAGTTGAGATGTGTACTACCCATTATATTTGTGTTGATAAAGGAATGTTCTCACCCTACACTCCCACTAATGATGAGAAATTATTCATGGGGAACTCTTCACATTCAAAGGTCGAAGGACAAGGCAAAGTGTGTTGAAGATGACATCGGGCACGAAACTTAACCTTAACAATGTACTTCATGTGTCGGATATTCGCAAAAACTTAGTGTCGGGTTCTTTACTTAGCAAGAATGAATTCAAACGAGTTTTTGTATCGGATAAGTTTATACTCACCAAAAATAATAAGTATGTAAGCAAAGGCTATTTAAGCGATGGATTATTCAAAATGAATGTCCTTACTATTGTACAGAATAATTCGAAAAATAAAATATCTTCTTCTACTTATATTCTTGAGTCATCTAATTTATGTTATCGTAGATTAGAACATGCAAACTTTAATTCTGTACGCAAGTTAATGAATTTAAGTTTACGACCAAATATGCATTTCAATACAAAAGGTAAATGCAAGATTCGTATAGAGACTAAGTTAGCCAAAATGTCGTTTCATTCAATTGAAAGAAACAAAAAAAAACCTTTGGAACTTATTCATAGCGACATATATGACTTAAAATTTGTTCAAACAAAATGTGGTGAAAAATATTTCATCACATTTATTGATAATTGTACAAGATAATGTTATGTATATTTGTTGAAAAGCAAAGATGAAGTTTTGGAAGTTTTTAAGCACTATAAAAATGAAGTTAAAAATCAACTTAGAAAACGAATAAAAATTATTCGTAGTGATCAGGGTGGAGAATATGTTGTAGCGTTCGAAAGATTCTATTTAGAATCTAGAATAATTCATCAAACAAAAGAACCGTCCTCACCTAATATAACGGTATTGTTGAACGCAAAAACCAAATACTTAAAAAAATAATGAATGCAATGTTGATAAGTTCGGACTTACCTCAAAATTCATGAAGGAAAGCTACACT
Organism: Fraxinus quadrangulata; assembly: GCA_903798255.1. Taxonomy (NCBI): domain Eukaryota; kingdom Viridiplantae; phylum Streptophyta; class Magnoliopsida; order Lamiales; family Oleaceae; genus Fraxinus; species Fraxinus quadrangulata. The sequence goes on from CAIGRB010055204.1 coordinate 4,839, forward strand.
TTTTACAAATCACATCCTTAATAAAATACCACATAAGAATAAAGTTGAAACACCTTACTGTTATGGAAATGTCGAAAACATTCCTACGAATATTTAAAAGTGTGAGGGTGCTTAGAAAAAATGCATATATCTAAACCTAAATAGGTTAGGATTGGACCAAAGATAATAAATTGTATCTTTATTGGATATGAAAATAATAGTAGTACATATCTTTGGTTTATAAATAAAAAATACATGATGTACGTGTAGGTACTAACATTGAATAAGGAATGATGCATTCCTTGAAAACGTCCTTCCTTGTAAAGAAAGGAAAGTAAGTTCATAAAAACGAACTTACGATACTACAAATGAAAATAATCAAGTAGATGAAGAACCAAGGTTCAATAAGAGGCAAATGATCTCTAAGACATTTGGCCCAAATTTTCTAACATACTTACTTGAAAATGATACAAGGACATCTATCGAAACAATGCCCACTATTAAGAAAATATTGATAAAATATTTTGATATGAAAGATGTAAAAGTTGCTGATGTCTTATTAGAGATTAAAATCTCTTAAGATACTAGAGAGATTGTCATTGTCTTAATTACATTATGCTGAGGCTAACTTAAGAAATTTAATTCGTTCATGACAGTCTGGTTAAAATACCAGTAGATCTAAGTCTACACTTAGCCAAAAACACTGGTGAACCCATATCTCAATTGGAATACTCATGCGTTATAGGCAGCTTGATGTATATCACTAACTACGCATGTCCGAATATAGCATAAGAGTCAAAAAGTTAAGTAGATTTACAAGTAATCCAGGTAATGACTATTGGAAGGAATTAACGATGGTTCTTAAATACTTAAACACACGATAGATTATGGATTACATTATTCTAAATATCATGCGGTGTTAGAAGGATATACCAATGCAAATTGGATATCTTACACAAAGGATTCATATTCTACAAATGGTTATGTTTTTATTATTGGAGGTGGAGCTGTGTGCTAAAAATCCTCTAAGCAAACTGGTGTAACTCGATCTACGATGAAATCTGAGTTTATTGCCTTACATAAAATTGAAGAAGAAGTGGAATGGCTTCGTGATTTTTTCAAAGATATTCCATGTTGGGAAAATTCAATACATGCTATTAACATACATTGTGATAGTCAATCAACTACTGCTATAGCACAAAATAGTATATATAATGGTAAATCTCTACATATTCATCGGATACACGATATCATTAAACAACAAATATCGAATTGTATAATGTCAGTTAACTATGTTAAATTGAAGAAAAACATATAGGATCCTTTGATGAAAGGATTACCAAGAGATCAAGTGTACTATCTTTCACGAGGAATGAGCCTAAAGCCTATTGAATAGAATCATCATAGCGGTAACTCAACCTTGTTAATTGGATATCCCAAGAACTTAGTTCAATGGGACTACTAAGTTATAAAAGATAAGTTACACTTTTAAAGATTCCTATATTTTGGAAGTAGCCAAGAGAAGTATGATACGATACTATAGGAAATCACATATGTAAGTGTGAAATAGGGCCACTTCTACGAAATTGAGGCTTAAATTCTCTTAAAATACTTATGAAACCAAGAGTTATTCAAGGTCAAAATGAATACAGCCATGAGAACCGAAGTTGTTAAACAAGTTATGGTGTTGGTACGGTTGTTTTGATTTACACGAACGACTAAACAGTTCATGACATCATGTTCACTGTTTAGACTAGTAAATTTGATTGTCGACTAAGGTAGTTTCATAGCCAAAATCCACCTCTCCTCATGTTATAACTTGTCATATGTACTCCTTTTATGTTAGAGTCTGTATTTCATGTACATGTTGGTAATTTTCATTCATACAAGGAATTGTGGGAAAATAGTAATAAAAAGTTGATTTTTATCAAACTTTAACCAAATATTTGGATGGGTCTCGCATCTTGAATTTGGCGAGAAATGGGTCAATCATGTTCTACTTGTCAAGTAGATGAATTTAGTATATTTGGACGTCGAAAACTTTTTTCAGATGAATGAAAAATTAGTGAATGAAATGTGGTTGGAAAACACGATTTTTAACTTAGAAAAATTGAATTTCCCATGTGAGACTACTGCTTGAGCGGCAACCCAGCGCCGATGAGCGGCAAGTCTCTGAAATTACCATTCAAGTGGTAGGTTAGCACCGGCGAGCAATAGTGAATTTGTGCAACTTTTCGTGAAACAAGTTGAATATGGGTTGTCCCTTCTACATCTAAAAATAAGATCCCTTGGTTGTTTTCATTCACTCCAATCTTATGCAATTATTGCATAACATATAAACATCATTTCGTTTCTGAAATTCTGCATAAAAACCTTGGTTTTATTTTCATTCAAAGAGGAGTACAAAAGCAATCTTTTCGCTCGTTGTTTGTGTTTTGAAGTTCCGCAAATACAAGAAGTTGATCATTATATTTTGGGAGTTGATTGCCATAATCCATAGGCTCTTGTCTTGATCCTTTGCATTTCATTCCTTGGCGTTATTCAATCCAATTTTCCATTTACTTTCCATTTTGTTTTTGGTAGGTTTGATAAGTTTATTTAGTGTTCAAAAAAAATCACTCAATAAACAACAATTTTCTGAAGGTTCAATAACTACGGTCCAAATAAGATAGGACATTAGATATCCAAATTTATGTGAATGTCATAAAGCATTGTAGACACGCCACTATTTACTGCACTAAACATTCACAAAATGTCTATAAAAATAATGACTTGATATTATACAACTCAAATATATTATGTATCAATCACAGTGATATCCTAGAAACTTTAAATTAGGATAGCTTCCTAGTTGTCTGAGAAATCTCGTGAATTATAGTTTTCTTTTAAAAAAACAAATATTAAAGGTATCATCTTTTAAGAGAAGTGTCGCAAAGCTTTAGAAGTAAGTACTTTTCTATCTATAAAATGTGCAAGAATGTTAAAAAAAAATAATATAAAAAAAAAATAAAAATAAAAACTAAGAAAAATCTTAACTAAAATTTCATACGTTGCCTTCGTTAAGTAGTGTTCGATGCATCTACAAGATTATTTTGTTGGTTGATTGATGTCTTGAATTGCTAAAAATGAACATGTAATAACGGTTTGACAAGTCTATAAGCACTTTAAACACATGTTAAATAATTAAAAAAAACAAGAATCGAGTCTCACTTCGTATGCAAAATCTGCAAAATGTCAAAAGGATAAAGAAAGTTGTTGCCGTAGAATTCCACATGTTCAGTAAATATAGAATGAGTTTGAGTGTCAGTTCCATGAGTACTAATTACCTATTATCATTTAAATAAAGCTGAATTAATACAAACAAATTTAATAAGTTTTATTTACAATTAATCTAACTATTAACTAAAATAAGCAATTAAAAATCGAGCAAATCCAAGAGTTTAATAGGTATGACCCTATTAAATCCGAGAGTTTAAGATCTCGAATCCATCATTGCTAATATACTTTAATCCTCAATTGCCTGTTAATAGTCAATTCATGTTTTATATTAACGATCAATATTCCTTACGTGTTAATTTTTTCTCTCAGGTGATTAAATTATTTTTTACATATGACCCTCTTATATCTTTGCGAAATATATAAATAGATAAATATGCATGTCAATGCTAGAATATCGATCAAAGTCGTGCTAAGCCATTATAAGACTTAGCCCGTGTTTGCGACATATTTTTTGAAACTCATTTTTCTCCAAATTATTTTCAACCACGAATTCTCTTATTAAAATAATTTTGCACATGAATTCATAATTTTTCCTATTTTTTAATCACACGTTCTCCAAATTTTTTTTTTTTCACAAAATTCATTCAAAAAAGGGGAGCTCAAACAGGGGTTTAATATTGTTTGTTATTTGAGTTAGAAACACGTATTACCTCCTGGCCTCAACGTGAATCTCAAAACAACCCTAAGCTAAATAATATGATTAAGTGGACATAATTATTGTATAGATAGTCATTCAAGGAAAGTGTCATAATTACTATTTATAAATGACAATTGTACTCCTACCGTCCTAATTGTAACCTATAAAAATGAGACACTGGTTTTCAATAAAATATGCGCAAGAATTGACCCTCTATTTTTCTTCTTTTCCTATTTCACATTCTTTTAGTTTTATAACGTTAGTTTCATTAATTATTTATAAATATAAAGAAACAAATTATGAAATTTTCTAGACTTGACCTACAACTATGTATTTTATGACATTTTTAACACTCGTGCAAGAAACCATTATTTTGTGAAGAAATGTTTCAAAAGTTTCTTATTAGGGGTGTGGATAACTTTCTCAGACCTACACGAATTAAATTGAAATTGGATCAAATTGGCTAGTTCCATTCGATTTCACTCACAATTAACTAATTCTAGATCTTAGATTTTGGTATGATTCTCCACTCCAGCTAATTCCATAATTATTTAGCTATTAGTAGAATTCTCATTCATACTCTATTCAAACAAAAACAGAAAGTACCTTCCCTTAATTGTGATCAAGTTCCGATAAAAGGAGTGCATTATGTTGTTTACTCGTACGTGACAAATAATAGACTACCACTTCCCTATTTTTTGGGACAAGGAATGACCAACATTTCGACATGTCTATCTAGTGAAAAAATGTGGACGTAGGAAAATTATGAGATTTTAGAAACTACAATATTCAAGAGTTAAAAAAGAAAAAAAGAAAAAATATTAATATTAATATCAAATTGTTGAGTCTATTGTATGATATCAACATATGCAATCGATCCGCCAACGATAAAAATTAAAAACTAAGAACATCTTCAAGAAATTCTACTTTTTAAAAGAATATTCTATAATTTAAAGATATATATAAATTCAGAGAATAAAAATTTTTAAGTACTTCAACACACACTTTATACTTAACATTTAATTTTACTAGTATCATAAATTATTTATTGTTATTTTTATTTTTATTTTTCCTATCTTTCAATTTTATTGGCTTTACTCTAAATTGTGATATTATTTTTCTCAATTAAAAATTGAAATATTTTGAATACATTAAATTATAAATAGTGAGTTTGGCTCTCCAAAACTCATCCTAAATTAAAATATTAATTTAAATAGTATTTTGGAACATAATTTTAATGATTGATTTTTTGACATAGAGAGCATCTTATGTTTAAAGGATTTATTGAGAATGCTGGACATCTTCACCATCCTCTTCAACCTCTCTCTCATCATTCAAAAATACAGAGTTCCATTGGAGCAATATAACAAACAGTTGGAGTGCACTACACAATATACTTTTTAACGGGTCAAAAATATTCGGATTCCAACCCGAGAAAGGAGTGCACGCTCTGTATTTACAGCTCTATGCAATACATAGGATAGTAAATATCTCCATTGGAATGTACACGAAATATCGGCCTGTTTGGAGGCCGACAAAAATTTCACGTTCTTACCAAACCCGGTGTCCAGTTTCTCCAATCTAACTTTCCAATTGATCTGTTTCTCATGACTAATTCTCTAAAATCAAAACCCTTTTTCCGGCTGTTCTCCTGTTTGCCTGGTTCTGATTCCTCGGCTTCTTCCTTCATGCTTTCAGTTTCTTTGTCACTTCCGGGTACAAATTCATCTACAGGCGACGCAGCATCAATGATGCTTCCAAGCATCTCGACTATCTCGCTCATTTTTGGTCGTGATTTTGGATGCTTCATTAGGCATTTGTTTGCTAGGGATGCAAGTTTTAGAGCTGATTTCATGTCAATCTGTTCTTCAAGTCTCGGGTCTAAAATCATGTGAAATTTTTTTGGATCCGAAACATACGGCCTCACCCATTCCAAGAGTTTCTGCTCGCCTCGTGGCAAATTTCTCTCGAGCACTCGTCTGCCCGTGATGAGTTCATAGAGAACTACCCCAAAGCTCCATACATCGCTTTTGGCAGTGAGCCTACCAGTGTGGACATATTCAGGAGCTGCATAACCCACTGTGCCAACAACCTAAAGAAAAAAATTTAAGAAAAGAGTCGAGATATTAGGCAGTGTATAGAGTAAGATATAACGCAATATTAAGCAAAACGCAATAGAAACACACACGAGTGAACACCTAGATTTATAGTGGTTTACCCTCAGTAACTACTACGGATATTTCACTATAATGAATAAGGATAATTACAATAGTGATCTCACATCTCAGACTATCTATCTTTCATAAAAAAGTCCCCACTAAAAAATCCTTCATATAGAAGGAATATTATAGCTATTTGATGAATAAAAACTGCCTGAGGGATCCAAATATACCACTCGATAAGGCTCCACACAATCTAACGTGCAGAAGAACAGCCCTTGATTGAGCCCATTTTGGGGAAAATATATTTTTGAATAGTGATTTTTTTGGAGAATTAGGGGTTAAAAAGTAAGAAAAAGTTATCGATTTATGTGTAAAATTATTTTATTGGAGAATATATAATTGAAAATGGGGCTCAAACAAGTGGCAGAATGGGATGTGTCAAATTTTGAATCAAGTGGAATTTTAAGAGCAGAAAATTTAATGATGCCCAGAGAAAACGAAATGGAACTCACTGATGTTGAAACATGACCTAGTCCTGCAGTTGGACCCTGCCTAGCCAATCCGAAATCTGAAAGTTTTGCATTGAAGTCTTCATCCAAAAGGATGTTTGAAGTTTTGAAGTCTCTAAATATTAGCTGAACAAAGGAGAAAAGCATATCGAATTGTAATCGATATCAAATATCAAGAGAAATAATCCAGATGATGCAGTATATATGAAGCTAATGGCGGCATAAGATTTATTTCTTCACCTAAAATTGGAAAAAGTTGGTACAAGCTTTAAGCACTTCACGACAATGACATGTTTTAACTATCTTTCTGATTATAGAACTACTGATTATGATTTCTTCTTAAAGAATATAATTAATGCAGGAAAGAAGGGTATACACCTAGAAAATCAGTTTAAATGGATCACAATACCAATCCAACTCAAGCTCTCCTAACATCTCGTGCTTCAGTTTCTAGTGTAAGCATCATTATAACTAGGAACAGTAATTAGTAGCATAAGATGACAAAGTGGAATGCACATATTGTAGATTGAACTAAGTTAAAGAAGAGAGACACATCAAATGCTTGTCTATCGTACTGTTTAATTATTCTTAATATCCAGTCCAACAAGGAACAAGTTTAAAGCAGAAAGTACAATAGGAGACTAGCACTTACACTGGAGATTCTATTTAGCCTAAGTTTGATACAAGAATTTGATAATAGTTAAAGTGACATGAGGGTCGGGTCGAATCAAGACTTAGGGGTGTTTTGTTCAATAATTAATGGGCCAGAACATGATTACACCAAATGATAATTTTCATGAAAATGATAACCAGTTTTAAGATTTTGTCAACTGCATGTTAGGCATGAAAGTTTGGGGTTTGGTCCCAGATGTTGGGGAATCAAATGATTTATAAATTTTGACATATTTGATAAAGAATACTCTATATGATACAAATCTACATAGCAGACATTAACGACTTCAATATTTCGTCGAAATGTAACTGGCAAATTTATAAACTAACAACACTACTCATGATAAATTGAAGTTTGCGAGAATCGAAAATATGAATGAAAGCACGAGCACCTGAAATTCCATTTCTTCATGAAGGTATGCTAAACCCCGAGCTGCATCTAGGGCAATCTTTAGTCTCAACAGCCATGGTAGAGGAGATGCTGATCGGGTCAATAAATGGTCCTCCAAGCTTTTATTACACATTAGCTCGTACACCAAAAGCCGTTGGATTCCCCTTTCGTCATCTTCTGCGCAATATCCTACTAACTTAACAAGATTTTGGTGCTTAACCACACCCAAAAAATTCACTTCATTAATCCACTCTTTGTGCCCCTGATTACTAGAATGCAAAAACATGAAGACGTATAAGATAATGATCACTAAAGCATAAGAAATAAATTTCCCATAATCTCACAAAAAAGTCAATCATAAATATCAGAAAAGCTAAAGACTTGAATTGATTAGTTCATCTGTGACGTCAAAATTTTGAATATGGAGTTCCTCTTCTAGAAAAGTTGTTCAACCTATGGGAAAAGTCATCTAAGCAACAAATGTTGAAAAAGAAATGCTGATAGAGAAATATCCAAATAAACACGAAAAATCAAAACACCAAGAGAGTTTCTTGATTGAACCAAACTACATATCCCGAAAGTGCAATAAGGTTCAAAGAAATTGAAATGAATCTTCCAACATGTCGTGAAAAAACTAATTCCGATAGTAGATCTAACAATGAAGCAACGAAGTGGCTGAAAACGATTATTCCTTCATATCAATAAAATAAAAGCGCTGAAAATTTCAATGAACACTTTTATAGGTTAATTTCCAAGTAATTCTTAGCATAGAACACCAATATGAACAAAAGGGCATGCCTGGAATCCATTGCGATTCAACTGCTTGATAGCAACTTCCATCTCGGATTCAGAACCTGAAATGTAGTCCGAAACCTTAACAACGCCCCGATACACGCACCCGAACCCGCCTTCGCCGATCATGAGGGTCCGGTTAAACCCTCTGGTGGCCGATTTCAACTCGGAAAACGTAAAAACCCGCAGATCATTGGCCCGGCGCTGAGTCAAGAAATCGTGGAACCCAAACGAGTCGGCCCAGTCCCTCCTGGACTCCGACTCAAACGCTGACCGGCGCGTATCGACGTTACTCGATGCAATACTGAGTGACCGGACCCAGGAAACCTTCGACGGCGCACGTGAAACGGCGCCTTCTTGTTCTTCTTCCTCGTCGGACCTTCTCTCGCCGTTAGTGAAATGAAAGCATTTCATTTTCTGTATTTTTCAAAAGAAAAAAGACTTGTTGAGTATCCTTTTTCTTGAAATAGGCATGAAGTAGAAGATAAAGAAGAGTCAAAGACATGCGTTTGGTTTGAAGAGATCAAGAAACACTTGGATTTTCATATATAATATTGGGTTAAGTTAATATATAGTAATTAGGTGAAATGTAATAATTAAGTAAAGTTTTTATAATGAGCAGATTTTTGGGAGGATTTTGATGTCTTGATGCGAGAAACACGACCACGACGAAGACTGGCTGCTTCAAGAGAGAGAGCAGTCAGCAGCGTACCGTATGGATAAGACAAACAAGGGATTGAAAGTTGGAGCAGTAAATAATCAACTATAAGCTTATGTTTGGCTCATTACTATAAACTATTTATGAACACACACTTTTCATCTATATTCTTGGAGGGGTTTACAATTATTACTCCTTTATTTCTCTTTTAAGAGTGCATTTGATTGTAATATTTTTAATTAAAAATATTATTTTTTTCACCTAATTTTCTATTTTATGTTATTGATTGACAATTTTTTTCACGAAAAATATTTTCTTAATTTTGGTCACGTGACCATATTTTCATTGAAAAAAAAAATTCTTTAGGGAGTGATGATTTTATTTTCCAAATAATTCACTCTCTCTTTTTCATCTAACATGTCTCTCTCATTTATCCACCAATAAAATAAACAAATATAATATTTTTTAAGTTAAAATTAATTCAATCAAATACATTTAATTAATAATTTCCATATAAATAAGTTATAGGAGATTGAATTTGCCCAAAGTTTATTTTCTTTTCATTCAAATTCCATGTTCGCAATCAAACGCACCCTAATATCTATCTTATTATAATATAAACAATTTATAAACACTTCCCAACCATGAAAATGAAAGGATAAGATTTTGCAAGAGTTTCTACTTTACTTCTCTTTGAAGCATAAAAATTATCATAAGAGCTTGAACTTGAACTAGTTTGTTTTTGTTTCGTTTTGATTTATCACTTAATCGTAAATTATTCAGTTTTTACGGGTAAAATTCTCTTTGATATTGTATTTAATTTGTTTTTTAATCAGTGTTGGATTATGCCCCACCCTGATTTGTCAATCAAAAATTAAAATTGGACTTGGGAATACAAGGATAAACTAAGATGAAGTAATGTAGTAATTCCTCCGTATATTGGTATTGTATTAATTGTGTATTAGAATATTCCAACTTTTTAAGATTGTAGCAATTTCATCTTACATTATGATTTTTATCAATTTATCTAGTGTTGTTTGTCACGGTTAATCGATCGATTGCTTCCTACGAAAAGGAAAGAGCTCTTATGTAACATCAATCTATTGGCCTTGAGGGTAATATGGAGCAAGTAAAGAGTGTTGCAAAATTAGTATTTTATATATAAAGATTTTTATTACCTTACTTTGAGAAGGACTCTCTTTATATAGAAGTTGAAACGCACTGACATGGCAATGAGTCAATCGTGAGCACGGGACATGTATTACAAGGTTCTCTGATTTTTTGGTGGGATTAAATGAAGATTTGAGGATGGAGATGATCAACAAGTGCCTACCTAAGTGGGGACAATGTCCTACAAGTTAACTTGCTCGCTTCATTTCTTTATCAATCATATGTTAATCGGTCCTACATTAGACAATTGGTTGTTACACAACTCCCTTGATAGAGTCGTCAAGAGCGGCTCGCATTTGATTGCTTAGTTGATAGGTCGATGATTGATGAACACTTATGCAGCTCAAGGGTACTCGTGGAAGACTCCACGCGATCGTGAAATAACTCAATTATGACCCTGAAAGAAGATACATATTCTAATGGTATCATTAGCATGCACACTTTTGAGTAATGAAAAATCAATCAGTTAAGAGTGAACTATGCATACCTCGGTGAGCAGTAAGTGCTTCTTTTCTCCATGTCAGATCAAGGCATTTAAGTACAATCATGGTACACGTACATCATCTTTTGCCATAAAAATTGAAAAGTTAAAGTGCAGTTGAAATCTAGTTCGAAATTACAAACATAATAATAACAAGATGAAATGGATTTTCCTTGAGAAAAAAAAACGTTTTTTTTTTTATTTCATGAAAATTAAAAACCCTACAAGACGTTTTAGAGTCTTAAACATGAAAAGAACAGATAACATAGTGGACCAGCAGTCTTTTAATGGGTTGGGCTATAAAACAAAATAAATAAATACTGAACATAAAGTTCTGTTTTGACTTAGCAAATGAATTCAAACGTCTAAAACCCATTATACATCACGGCATAGCAGTGAGTTCAATGAGAATCATCGCGAGCTTTTCGGAATGAGTTCATGGGTCCAAAACGGATACCGTATGCAAAAGTTAAGTCATTTTTTTCAAACGCCGACCATCCCAGCGTTCCAAATACACAAGTACATGTTCCTCCACGCTAACCTCATCAAGCTGCCAATTCTCGTGAACTCCCATTGATCAAATGTTGTAGTTTGCTTTTTATTGGATAAAAGATCGTATGTTTCGAATAAGAAGAATATATAAGCTGTTACATGCTATAAAATTAATATAAATATTTACTAATAATCGGAACAATCGAATAAGATAAACTTAATAAGATAAGTTCGCATGGCCATCTCTAGGCTAAATTTAAGGAGCTGTTTGGTAAAGGTCAATTGCCTTTGGGAGAATGAACTTCTTATTTTTGGTTTTTTTGACTTATATGAATTGTCATTTTCTTTGTTTGTTGACGTAGGATCTCGCAGTCGCTATTTATCAGTGGATCCCCGACCACCCCGAAGGGACTAAGGGCACCACTGTGAGTGTACACTAGAAAACCCCGCTCCATATACAGTAGTCCGCAAACCACACAGGAGAGGTAAACTGTACTAGGCAAACCCGGTGCAACGGGCTTGATCGTGGAAGTGTTGCAGGGGATTCGAACTCGTGACCTTTGATCTCCACGTTCACCTGTTCCACTAACTAGGCCACCCCCGAAGAGGGTTGAACTGTCATTTTCTTCTACAATATGCACCTTTTCTAAGTGGAGGTTCTCAAAAAACTATAAAATGAGGGGAGGAGTAATAAGTTTGGCCATTAATAAGTGAAATATTTAGTGCCTCTCCATTTTTTTTAATTTTTGTTTACGATCAAATTTAGTACGTCTTAAAATTGTGTATATGGTATCTGAAGTAAATAACTCGACTATTGAAAGAAACTAATCACCTTTTGTACCTTCATCGACCAAGCTAATGAATTATTGGATATCATATAGGTCTTTATGACAATTGCTTTAATAACTGCAAGAACCTATATAAATAATGTATACGTTATGGAAAAAGCACGTGAATCAGAGACTATTTTATAAGTATTCTCAAATTCACATTTCCATGAAAATGCTTTAATTGCTGTAGAAACTCCATATAGATAATAGGCATGCTATATAGTTCCTTCTAACATAAAACTGCCTCCAATTATTACCGTCAAGGTTGAATTTTTCTTTCTTCAAACTTAAGAAAATTCGACATTTTGATGGCATTTTGATTTCAATTCTTATGCAAATGTTTATAATTTGTCATCATTTTCATCTCCATTTGTTTACCTTTGTTTAATGAATGACTAACTCTTTAAATGAAAATTGCTTTTTGTGAAACAAAAACTTGACGTCATATGTGTCTAATATATGATAATTTTTTATTTGTATAAGACAATAAAAAATTATCACATTAATTCATCAAATAAAAAACTACTATATATATGTCACGTAAGACAACTATCGGTAATCCTCACTATGAATATCATTATTCATATAATTTAGTGTCAACGTTATCAATTGGTCATTTAGTCTTAGAGTCCGTTTGATTGTAAATGTGGAAAATGGGTGGAAAGAATGAATTTTAGGGAATTGAATTCCCTAGGAATTGTTTTATTGGAATTGTAATTAATTGTGTTTGATTGGTATAATTTTTCATCATTCGTTTGACTTTTTTTTGCATGAGAATTATCGATAAAAGTAATAAATTTCTTTACCACTGTATCTAAAAAATTTTCCAATTTGCTTAAAAAAAATGGTGGGAATTGAATTTCCATAAAACCAAGGAATTTGTGAGCATGTGAGCCAATGGTGGAAAAAAAATTTCCATGAAAAATAAAGTGTATCGAATAAGGCAAAAGTGAAAGTTAAAATTTATTTTTCATCTTCCATGAAAAATAATAGCCTATCAAACAGGCCTTTATGACAATGACTTTATTTGAATGTGTTCATCGGACTATTCTTTCTAGTTTTTTATTGATTAGGATGCATCATTTCATCTTTCTGTTTTTTTTTTTTTTAACTTTTTTTTTCTCTCTTTTCATTTGTCTAGTTTTTTGTTTATTTATAGATAATTGTAGAATTGTCTTTTTACCAAAGGATTGCCTTTTAAGTTAAAAAAAAAGGGGGTCAAATCACCAACTAGGACTTGAGTGCTATTGAAGTCAAAGACTGAGGGATTATAAAAATATTGATAAAATATTTTTAACCTTAAAAATAAAGTTTGATTAAACTTTTAACAAATAAAAACTTTAAACAAGCACTGAGTATTAAATGCAACACTTTGAAGATCAAGAGTTAAAGTGCTATAATGGTCAAACATTTAGGATCACCGCAGCCATTTTGCCTAATCTAAAATACTAGTCAAGGTCCAAGATCATTTATAGTCCTTATAATAATCAAACTATTCATAATTTGATTTAGTCAGTACATGTACCATGAACAACAAAATTTTCAAAGATGGATGCTGCGATCAGCATGCTTGACTTCGCAACTTACTTTTAAATTAGCTAGTAAAAATTCAACGTCCATTATAAATTATTCTAAAATACTTTATAAGTACTGTAAAAATAATATTCGATACTAATTTATTGGAAGAATTTGATGTGTCTCAAACAAATTAAAGAAAATAAAATTTAGAATAGAAATTTAAAAAAAAAAAATTATACTCTCAAAACTCAACTTCTATGATTCAAATTTTTTGTGATGATAAAAATATTACAAATGAGCAATATTTTTAACTACATTTGGCACATAAGATTTAATTGTTAATATATAAAATTAAACACTTGTTAAAATTCATAAATACATGAATAGAAATAAATCTATCTATAATAAATTTGAATTCATATAGATTAAGATTCATTAGATCTAAATTTATGTGAATGTTAATTAATTGAAAATTAATAATCGATAAGAATTTGTAGTATTTATTATATATTGAAAAATGAAAAATAAAGTATTATTAAATTAAATTGTAGTATGGTTAAAATCGTTCAAAAACTAATTCTCACTTAATGTGATATTTAATATATTAGATTATTCTACTAAACACAATTTTCAAAGTTACTCTTAATACTAAAAATGTTACAACAAACTTTATACTTGTCAAAGTAAAAAGTTCAATTAGTTAAAGCCAAAGTAAATAATTTTGGAAGGATTATTTTACTATTATATTAAATAAGGACTAAATGTTTTATATTGAAAAGTTAGGAATTTACCTTGCAAATTGTATTTAGTGCTCGACTAAATGAAAATTAATGGGTATATTTAATTGAGACTTTTAATAACTTTTGGGATTTAAAAAGTTTAAAAGTATTCAATGTAGACTTTTGGAAAACTCTCTAAAAGTATTGATGTATTCAATTGAGACTTTTATAAACTTTTAAAAAGTTTCTAAAAGTTACAGTGTATTCA
>CAIGRB010055216.1:0-10068 GCA_903798255.1 Fraxinus quadrangulata
GACACTCTCCACTTAATCATATATTATAATGGGTGAAATTTTGACAACAAAAAGATCAAGGAGCTAGGAATCAAGAAGCATTTCTCAACACCTCACCATCTACAAACAAACTGTCAGGTTGAAGCTGAAAATAAAATCATAAAGTACACGCTGGAAAGAAAGCTTGATGCCTCCAAAATAATATGGTTGAGAGCTCCATTAAGTGTTGTGAGTTATTCACACCACAGACTGAACTGTCATTGGAATAATACATTTCTCTATGGTTTATAGAGCTAAATCTATGAGCCCAATTAAGGAGGATTACCCCAAACTCGTTGCTTATACTTCAACAAGATATCCAACAATGAATTGAGAAAGTATGAGCTCAACTTTCTTAAAGAAATAAAGGATGAGTCATAAATAAAACTCGCCTCTTACCAGCGAAAGATAACCCATTATTATAGTGCCAAAATAAAGAAGAGGTCATTGCACATAGGTGATCTTGTGTTAAAAAAGGTATTCATCTCCTCAAAAGAACTAGGTGTAGAAATACTAGGCCCCAATTGGGAAAGCCCATATTGTATTAAAGAAGAGCTATGACATGGAAAATTCAGAATTGAAGACCTGGATGAAAAGGTACAAGCTCATCGATGGAACATAAAGTATCTATGAAAATACTATTGATGAGCAGGCTCATTTCTTCAATTGTTTATACACTTATTTATACCTTTAAACTAGAGCAATTATTTTTATTTTAAATGAATTGGGACTTAATTTTGTCTATACTTTATTTGTTAGGTACATCTCGATGAAAAAACGATGGAATTAGACAAAAGAAGCAGAAAATTGGCTAAAGTGGACTTAATCCAAAGTTTGGGGACTAAATCACAAAATACTAATAATTCTTTCAGACATAATATCGATGATTGGAGAGAGGTTAGAGTCAATTAGATGGAATTTGAAGATGAGGGATCAAGAAAATACAAAAAAGGAACCAAAATTACTAAAAATGAATTTTAGGGACCAAAGTGCAACAAATAGAAAATTGTGTAACGGTGCGCGAGCACATGCCAATTATCTCGTACGCACAAGGGCTTGAGTTTCATTTACCAAGAGAAAAAAAATGAACGGCACATGCACAATGAACTATACGGTGTGTGCGCTGGCAATTTCTAGGCCTAAACGACCCAACTTCCTAGTTTTATCCAACTTCTTATGGAAATCAAATTCAACCTACTATTTAACATACAAGGGGTGGCATGAATGAGAAAACAACATATCAAATCCTATTTTTCACCACAAGAAGGAGGATAGCACAAGATTCAAAGGCAATTGATACAAGAGATTCAAGATTCAATGTTCGAGTTGAAGATTAACGAAGAAAAAATTGATTTTTCACTTTCCTTTCATTGTTTTTCATTCTGGATGAATTTTTTCAAATCTTTTTGTTTAATTTACATAACAACATGCTAGGCTAGTTCTTCTCATGTATTGGATGAAGATGAAATATTTTATTCTTTATTTTTAACTTAAGACAAGTAGTTAGTTAAATTCTTGTTTTTCTTGATTAATCTTGCATAATTTTATTATTTGATTACTTGATCACCAATTAAATATATATAGTTACTTGTAGTGCTGTGAGGCTCACAATAGGTTTAGAATATTGCTTGATTAACATACATGCAATCGATATTAGTAATGTTTATCACTTGTGCAATCTTTGAGATAATTGTGAAATTGAATGTATTTTATTCATTCGAATTTGGACTAGGAATAGATTCGGGTCATTATTAGAATAGGTTTAATTTATCATGGAAAAGATAATTAATTACAATAGAATTATCGATTGTCAAGAATATATGAATGACACTAGCTACGTAATTGAGAATTTAAATAGATAATAATATGTGGATTCATAATCCAATACATTCATTCCATATAAATACAAAACTTGAATTTTACAAGCTTTCGTAGATTAATTGAGAATAATTATAAACCATAAATCTCTTCTGTTCACTTTCTTTGAATCTAATAAGAAACTAGTACACTTGATTGAATTTTATTTCTCGTGGGACGATACATGTATTCATCACGTATTACTTATCAATGATCCCGTACGGTTGGGATTTTTGCACAAACAAGTTGGATGATCTTTCCTGGTCCATTTAAAAAACTCTTTATCTAGTGCTATGAAATTCAACACTAAGTTCTTTACCTCATAATGTTTTGTATAGATAAATCATCCATCATGTAGGAAGCCCTTAACATGGATGAGGTATCTCTATGCAATGAAGTTTTCTTGTTACCTCAACAGGAGAAGTGTGAAGCTTTCCAAAAGGAGCCCACTTCAAAACCTATGAAGCATACCTCATATTACCATATATTGATGAACCATCCACCATGTAGAAAACCCTTGACATAGATGAGGTACTTCCATGCAAAGAAGTTTTCTTCTCACCTCGACAGGAAAGGTGTGAAGTATCCCAAAGGGAGCCCACTTCAACACCTACGAGACAAACCTCATAATACCTTACATGGATGAACTACCATATAGGAAGCCCTTGACGTAAATGAGGCACCCCCATGTAAGGAAGTTTTCTTGTCACCTCGGTAGGAGAGGTGTAAAGTATCCCAACCCATTTCAAAGCCTATGAGGCAGGGCTCATAATAACCTACATGTATGAATCATCCACCATCCAGGAAACCCTTGACATAGATGGGACATCCCTATTCAAGGGCGTATTCTTGTCACCTCGGTGAAGATGTATGAAGCATTCCAAGTGAGTCAACTTCAGAACCTATGATGCATACATTGTAATACCCTACATGAATGAACCATCCACTATGCATAAAACTTTTGACAAGGATGGGGCACTCCCATTGTAAGGAATTTTTCTTGTCATCTCAACAAGAGAGGTGAGAATCCTAAAGGGAGCCCACTTTGAAGCATATATGGTAGACCTCATAATACCATGCATGGATTAAGCATCTACCATGCAGAAAGCCTTTGATATGAATGAGGCATCCCTAAGTAAGGAAGTTTTTTTTACCACTCGCCAAGAAATGTGTAAAGTATCCAAAAAGGAGCCCATCTCAAAACCTATCAGGCAGTCCTCATAATAACCTACATGAATAAACCATCCACTATGCAAGATAGTGTGTATTTGTTAAAAGCCTAAGAAATTAATATTTAGTCCAAGTTGTCAACACTTCTGAGATTTTAAAAAATTTTATACCCTTGTTGCAAGGTCTAAGGTAACACAATTCATCCAACCCAACCTATAAGAGTTGAAATACACATAACATTCCGAAGTGATTAATCAGATATGAGTCGCTTGAGTCCAATGTGATCTATTGAGGTCAGTTCATTAGCTTAGGGGCAAAGTGTTCTTAGTTAAACAATAAAGCAGAAGCTACAACACTTAGTAAAATAAAAAGTTTATTGATTAAAATAATGGATTCCAGAAGGTAGAAAGTAAAAAAGGACCTGCAACCAATTCATCACCATGACAAGGGCTCAACTCTTCTCCCCTCAGTCGCCTCGACATCCAAAATCACATCATTTAAGCCTCATCGACAACAGCCTCAGGATCTTCAGCATATGAGCGACCACCAGTTTCTCCACCAAATTGCTCTTCCAAAAAGTTAACTTTCCACTCCGGATAAACCTTGTTCATTTGAGCTATCATCTCTTGGGCATTTTGAAAGCTCAATAGTTGGTCGTTATACTCCTACAGCTGATCAAAGTTGTCGATGTAATTCTTTACTATGACCTTGCCAACTGTAGCCAAGATTCTATTTCTTCTACCTAAACCTTTATTTACTGCATCATCTCGTTCTTCTCTTTGCTACAGGCTTCCAGGGCCTTAGTCGTGAAGTGTTGATTATCATTGGCTTGATCCACTCGCTTCACCAAAGTAGTCACTTAACATTTAGATTCATGAAGATCTTGCTTTAAGTGGCTAACTTTAAACTCCACAGAGTTAAGCTTGATCTCCATTTCAGCCCTCTTAGCTGAAACTCCTCTGCCTTAGTCCTGGCCTTCTTCACCTCTTCCTCAGAGTCTTCAAAGACCTTAAGATGAGAAACAGACACCTTATTTTTATTCGATCCATGGTGAAGAAAGTCTTGAGTCGCTAAGGTAACCCTTATGGCCCATACGATGCATGCTTTGTTCACCTGCAATAAGTCACCAGCCTTGCAAGAAGTATCATAGCATGCAACCTCTCTATCTAATACTGGTAATAGAGTATTGTTGTTACTACAGTCTCCAGAAAAAGCATGGTCATCACCTCTGTAGCAGCTCCTCAGTTTGTTAAATCTGGGAGATGAGCTAGTTTTTGCCTCGAGATGGAGGTGGAGGATTCTATTTTATTTTTTAGCAACCTAGATAAGAGGAGAATGTGTTGTCTACGTTATTCCCACCCCAGATGTGGTTGGGAGGTAGAGAAGGTGCACTAATGGCCACAGTGGGCCCAGATAAGGAAGCTCCAGATGAGCCAATTTTCCTTCTCTTATTCAGATGCTGGACTGCCTCGTCTTTTTTCTCCTCATCATTTATAAGCAGCCTCTTGCTTTCCTAACTAGTTGCTCATAGGGATGTCAATTTAGCTCTTCTGCTCGGGTGGCCCGTAGTTCGACCTGAGAAAAGCTCGAGCCGACCCGACTTGACTGAGCTGATGCTTGAGCCAAGCCTCAATTTTGGGCATCGTCTCGAACCTTAGCCGACACATGATGAGCCACACAAACACATGTCAAAATGGCTTGTGTTTATTTGAAATGATGCAAGAATCTAGCCCGCATAAAATACAAGCAGTCAAAGCTGCCTGCATTTAAAAACAAGCAGCTGTAGCTACTTGTAGAAAATAAAGACAGCTATAGCTACCTGCAAAACGCATGCAGCTACAGTTGTTTAAAAAAATTATGATTTCAAGAATTTAAAAGAAAAAAAGAGCCAACCCAATTGGCTCGATAAGGCCCAAGCCAACCCAAGATTTTTTAGACAAGCTTTTGTTGGACTCAACTCTGGCAAAAATAAAAGCTCGAGTCATTTTTTACCCGAGCTATGTTCGAGCCCTAAACTTCGGTTCGGCTAGTTTACATTCCTAGTTTCTTACTCTATTTTTAACAGAGGTGGTCTTCAACATGCCTACCTCAACAGTGCTTCGCCTAATTGTAGTGAAGTCATGCTTCAAAGGCCTCTTCTTCAAGAGATTTTCTACCAAAAAAAAAAAAAAGCACAAATGTAAGCAACTTTGACTTAAGCACTAATGTATAGCACAAGTGAAGGGTCAGAAATTACCTTGTGAAGACATCATATCGTTGTTAATGGAGTGGATATTATTCTCTATCCACTCGAAATAGCTACGCTCTCTATGCGTAAGCTAATAAATGATGGTGTCCCATTACTCCATAATGATTTAACACCGAGGTAATGTATCTACAAGCAAAGTAGAAATGGCTAAGTGTATGAAAGCACAGAGAAGAACATCAGCTCGGTTAAGTTGTGAACCCACTAGTAGTAAAATAGGTGGTGGGTACGATTAGAGGTGCCATGAGGTCATCCTTCATAGTATTACGGCGTTGTGATGACCAAAACCAGGATTCTATATATCCCTTAATGGAAGTTAGCAAGTTGAGCACAAAGGGAGAATGAGCCCCCCCATGAGGTCAGATAATACCATCATTTGACCCTTTCACCTCCTCCCGTGGCTTTTGGAAGGTAAATGGAATAAAGGCATTGAAGGGCATGTTACCACCTAGGTTAGCCTCATGCCAGAGCAGCCACGACCCAATCATTTCACTCCACGTGTTTAGGTCTAGTTAGGTCGGATCGAGGCTTTAAGAATGCAGGACAAGGCGAAAAATTAAGGTGATGGAAACCTGAGACCTGCCTTTAGAATGGCTATATACTCTGACCTCATATTGCAGCACGCTCATGAGGCTCAAAGACTATCAGACCCATATTGTCTGGAACACTATATTGCTCTCTAAGGGTCTAAAGTTAGCAAGAGTCATGTTAGAAGGGTAATCAGAAGCCCCGTATTTGGTAGATGTGTTCACAGGCATGGAGGTAACTTCTATATGTTTTTCCTTGACCTAATGGTCGCTGAAATCTCACCAGGGATAAAGACATTTGGTTTACTAAGGTTGGAAGGAACTACACCCCGAACCTCACTCGTCTCGCCAAAAATACTCCTCGATCTAGACTTTTCTAAATTAGAGGAAAAGAAAAAGATGGATGAAGATTTACCTAAAGAAATGGATTTTCTAAGGAAGAATGCCCGTTGGAAAGTTGATGAATGCCATCGGAAAATTCAACTTTTATTACCGAAATATCAAACTAATATAATATGGGTGAGATTTCGAATTTTCGCAAAGTAAAAACTTACAAAATGAAACAAGTACGCCTTTTATAGGTAGAGGCAATGTACCTTAGCCATTGGAACAAATTAAGATAAATCTTGGCTGTCCATTTATTTGTTTATCAGAGATGTTAATATGAAACATTGGAAATGATCAATTGCACAGATGAGGCGATGTGTCTCAAATGCGCATCTGGTCGTGTAGCCTCAACCTTGTATAATCGGATGTCATGATTACCATTTATAATCTAGGAGACACGTGTCTTGAAAACAGGCAATATCTTAATTGGCTCTCTTGAAAACATGCAAAACTTTCCAATCATTGGCATAGAACCCAAAAATATCTCATAACTTCAGAGGCTTCAGCTTGTCTATGCTAGGACCTCGCCTCTACATCATAGCTTCATCAAGCTGCTATCTTTCTGAGTCTCGTCCTCTATGCCACGGGCCTTTGCATCACAGCTCATCATGCTACCTATCTTTTAGAGCCTCATCTTCTATGTTAGAACCTAGCCTCTACAATTTGTCACTTGCATAACTGCTATACAAGGTATTAAAATAACTTCTAAACTTTAGATCCACACATTATATAAATATCAATGTCTAGACTTTAGGGACTATTGTGTTGTGCTCAAATGCACAACTACCACCGAGTGAAATAAAGGTAAAATTCCCCATGCCAATGCATCACTTCGATAATGAATCACCTCTCAACTCTATAATATGCTCAAACCAAAGAGTTCAGGCATTATATAATATCCATACACAGCCATGGGTAGCTAGCTAGCAAGCTTATTGTTACGTTTCTTTTAATAAGGCTCCAGATCACGGCCATGGGTACCTAGCTAGCAAGCCTAATTAGGTCCATACTCTACATCACCATCCATCAGCCGATGTGAGGCCATATATAAGATAGTCGAACAAATGCACCACTTTCTTCGTGGGGTCATGTAGAGGCGGATCCTCCATAGCCTAGGCAATGTGCTATAACCTACTGCAAAACAAATATGAGGCAATAGCCTTTTTCTTGATAGAAACTATCTACCACTTCACATGTTCAAAGAGATCTTTCGTACAAGATCTTACTACCGAAGAAGACCACGTACAACTAATGATTTGTCCAAATGTGCGCTGATAAGGAATAACGCTATTTAAAATTATGATTATGAAATATCGATGATGTGACAGTCTATGTAGAATAATATGATGGACATTTCAATTTTTATGATAGAGAAGGTGAGGAGGCGTGATATCAGGAGAAAGAAATGTGAGGGATAATGGGTTACCATATCAGGGATATTCCATCATTATGATAATAATAGCATGTATTTTATCCACTTATTTAGATTGTTAAATATAACTAATTGTCATTAATTTTGGTGAATTATTGCTTAATTAGATTTTAATTTTGTTTGTTAGGTAAAACTCGTGGCAAATTGGGTGAATTGGAAGAGAGAAGTGAAAAACGGGTGAAAGGAAAATATATTCAAAGTGCGGGATCAAATTGTAAAATATCCAATAGTTAATTCGGACTACAGACGATAATAGAAGATTATTGAAAGTCAATTAGATACAATTAGAAGTCAAAAAGGAGTGAAACGCAATCAATGGTTTTCACAAATCGGTTTCTAATAGCACAAAGTATGTTCCTGAAGATTAGTTGGAGATTGGGACCCATTTTTGGATAGCAAATGTTCGAATTGAAGAACTTCTATTTCTAAAAGATTTGTTGCCCTTTGAGCTAGTTTTCAACGTACTTTGAATCACCTCAATCGAATATTGGGAGAAAAAGTTATGACCAAAATACTGATAATTGTGCATATACATGATCATGCGTACGTGAAGGCAAATTTTCTTATTTGATTGAAACTCTTCTGGAATTCAAATTGGACATCTTTTTTTTTTTTTTTACCTAATTTCACATTATATAACACAAGACATGGCAACCATTAGAGGATCTCTCTCACTTCTAAATCACATGTATATCATAAAAATCTATCAAGAAACGAGAGGTAAATTCTTTATAAGTTGGAAAAGAGAACAAATCTAGCACTTAGATTGAATCAAGAAACATCAAGAACTTGATGAATCAAAACTTAGGATGGATAATCAAGAATAAGAATTAGACAGTGACATCTCTCTTTCTTATATTTATAAATTTCAGGTGATGCTTTTCGTTCTTCTTATTGTTTTATCTTTAGAAACATGTTTAGCTAGATCCGTAATTGTATTGGATGAAAATAAATCATATTATTTAGTTATTTTAATTCAAGACTAGTAGTTTAGTAATTCTTGCGTTTCTTGATTATTTTTGCATACCTATTACATTATTTAATTGTTTGATCACCAATTAAATAATTAATTACTTGTTGTAGTGTTGTGTAACTCATAATAAATTTTGAACGCAGAAAAATTAACATATGTGCAATGGATGTTAGAAATAAAATCTACTACATGTACATTCATATAGATAATTTAAAATTTAATATATTATAATCATTCGAAATCGGACTACAAATAGATTCAGGTCATGATTATAATAGATTTAATTAATTTTGAAAAAGAAAGTTAAATAGTTTTATCAATTGTCAAGAACTCATGAATTGAACTAAATTACAAATCGAGAAGTGAAATAGATAGTAATAGACAAATTAGAAATCTAATACAATCATCCATATTTTGATACAAATCCTAATTTTACCGCTTTCTTAGAATAATTTAGAAAAATCACAACAGAATTTATCTCGCTCTTGTGTTACATAATTCGAATTCCATAGAAAATTAGTAAAATTAAAATGAATTTATTTTCAGACGATATTTTCAACTCACTGAATTTATTACTTGTCAACAATCTCGTACGCTTGCGGGTTTCGGACAGACATGTGCAACTTGTGGAACTGAGTGGAGTCAATATCTGTTAACCACATCACTCTTGCAAAATCGAAGTCAACATAACTTTTGAATGCTGTAGGTCACTCTGCTTTCGTCTTGGTTATAATTGGATCATCAAACTTCAATTTGAAGCAATCAATATACCATTCCATCCTAACAGCTATGATTACAATTTCTAATATATGAACCAAATAATAATTTTGTAAGCTTTAAATTGAAGTTCAATGATCGAATTGTTACTAGGATGAACGTTCAGTGACCTCCCGTATAATTAACCAGGAAAGAAGGAACAAATTTTAATAAGTGGGACCCATTGGATTGGCACACAAAACTAAGCAACAGCAATCAACTACCAAAACGACAAATCTCAACCCTCCATTCATTCTCGACGATTCCGTCACCTCATATCCTTCGATTCTCTCTCTATTTTTTTTTATTTTTTTTCTATCTTCGGAGCTGCGAAAATCAGTTGAACTAGTACGAGGAGGAAATACTAATCGGTTAGGAGAAAATAAGGCAAGAAATGCATATATTTTCTCTCTAATAAAGAGCAAGAATTTTTTTAATTAATCCAATTCAACAGGTGGATTTATGGAGAAAATAAAGAAGAAAGTAGAAGAAGAAGAAGGAAGCTTAAATGGGTTCTCTCCAGTTTCTTCTACTCCAGTTTTTTGGAAATCCAGGAAAAGATCAGGTTTGTTTATATGTATTCTAATTAACAGCAAGTGGGTTGAATATTTTCTTCTTCTTTTCTATTAATTTTTGCTTAATTTGATGTTAGTGATGGAATTATTTTATTAAGTAGATTTATATGAAATTAATTATAGCTTTT